>CM062277.1:3061008-3136008 GCA_031216635.1 Dissostichus eleginoides
TTTATAGATATATAAATATATATGTACAGTAAATGTATATGCATTTGTCATTCAAACTACAGCAGGGAGCCTCACCACATTCCTGGAGAAAGTTGAAGCAAGACAGCGCTTCCTCGTCTGCATTGGTGAGCAAAGGAAGAAAATCCAGAGGTTGGTCATCGTTGTGGACCACAAACCCATACCATGCAACGCTCAGACATTGGTGGCTGCTTTTGATGCCCTTTTCAAAGCTTTCTTATGATGAAGCTCTCTCCAGTTTCTACACCTTCCTCCAAACAACGGTGTACAACATCGATGTTGGTAATGCAAAGGAAAGCCCACGAGTCAAAGAACTAAGAGCAGGACTACTGCGTGAGCAATAACAGCCAATTCACGAATTCAAGTCTGTGTTCACTGAGACTAATCCTGGACTGATCCTGCGCTCCAGAGAACTTCACGTTGAACATTGTAATGCATTAAGTGAAGATCCTGCTCTACCTTCCATTTATGGTGTTAAAAAATCTTGTGTGCTCAATTCCTTGCAGTATTTTCATAGCACTGGCAATTTTGCAGTTGATATAATGCATGATTTGTTAGAGGGTGTTGTATAGTATGAGCTAAAGCTTTTCTTTCAGTACCTATTTGGATACATCTCTTTGAATGCACTGTCAGACAGGGTACAGAGTTTTAACTATGGTTAATTGGAACGTAAAAACAAACCAAGTGCTTTAAAACTTGATGACAACAGCACTTAGGTTGAAACGCCATTCAGTCATTGTGTGTTCTCCGCAATACCCCACTTATCTTTGGCGATGTGGTTGAAAGAGAAAATAAGTATTGGAACTTTTTGCTAATTTTGTTGCAAATAGTTAATATTGTTTTCTCCCCTATCCTGACTGATGGAATGATAAGTTACCTAAAACATTTGATCTGTGACCAACACAACATGTCCAAAGTGTTGTTTCCTGATAAGAAATAGATTCCCTAACACCACTTAATGATTCACTATCCGAGATGTATTACACAAATTGGCCCTCTTATCCATATGTGGTGTATGTGATTCAAAGCAAAACATCATTTTTTTAAAAGGTCTGTAAACAATTTCAAAAACCTTACAAAATCTCTTGTTAAGCAACACCAGCGGCAAATGGCTTTTTATTATGAAAACTATTATTTTAAAAGGTTTGAGATTGGTCCTTTAAAAATGAAAACAATAAATAGCTTGGAAGGTGCAGAATCACTGTGTCAGATGTTGCATTTAGATGCATTTTCAGAGGTTTCAACTACAAGATGGGTCAAAAATGATGGCACTGAATACCAAATTGATCTATACATATGCACTGGAACATTCCATTACCTACCTGTGTTCGTGAAAATACGCAACATCATCATTCATGAGCAGCGTGCTTTCATAATTGGTTGCACTGTTCACACGCTGTACTTGGATGATCACTTTCATGCCTACTGTATAGAGGACCAAAGCAATGAACATGCTGTTATTTGTATTGACCTGCTCACCTTTAGACCCTTTGGTAGGCAATACTGTAATGAAAATGAGAGAGCATACATTGTTCCATATTGCTGTGTATTTTGAAATGTATTTTAAAAGGCTTTTGTGGTGCGAATGTTTGAAAATAAATCTTGTTTCAAACAACCTTAGCCTACTTAATTTTTTTGTAATTTTTATACTTTATTAGAGCTTTATTTACACCTTATAGTGTTAATATATGAGTAACACTTTCATAGTTAATAAACTATTCTGTGATAGAGTTAATATTTAACACCATGCAAGTGTTGAGAAACTAACACTGGTTAGTGTTACGAAGAGTTACATTTAACTCCAAATAGAGTTAATAATTACTCTGAATAGTGTTAAGAAACCAACTCTTTAAAAAGAGTTAAATTAACTTTATCTGGTGTGCACCCATATAGACACTGTGTCTATATGCAGGGGTGCACATAACTGGTACGCAGGTACGCATGCGCGGCACAAATCTGAATTGCGTAACGTCACTTGTGTCACTACGCGCCTTTGCGTACCTCAAAACATCAAAAACAAAACACATATTTCGTCTACACGTGTTTCTTGTCAACACTCAACGGAGTAAACTACTAGACATGTCAAAAAAACCAAAGACATTAACCAGCTACGTTGCCGTTTCGCTCCCTGCAAAAGATCTGACTTTCTCTGACACACACTGGAGATCTGCGCACCATCAGCTAATCACAACGTTCACGCTCTGTGGTCAAGCTGCTGCAGTTTGATTTACACCAAAGTGGAGTAAAACACACAGTTGCAAACTTACTCAGGGTGTTAATAGAAGAGTTTGAAATCAGACAGAGGTGGAAGAAGTCCTCAGATCGAATACTCTGTTACAGTAAAAGTCCTGCATTCAAAATGTTACGTTAGTAAAATTAGAAAAGTATTATCAAAATATAGTTAAAGTACCAAAAGTAAAAGTAGATTGGTCCATTTCAGAATAATAGATATGATATGTTTTATAATGATAGATCATGAAAGTATTCTCAAAGCTGGTAAAGGTGCAGCTAGTTTGAATGACTTTGTATACTGCAGGGTAGCTGGTGAATTTACTCCAGGTGGAACTAAAGTCTGATTTAACACTTGGTTATATTTCACATCATTAATCTACATCTGTAAAGTAACTAAAGGTATTAAATACACGTAGTGGAGTAGAAGTACACCATGTACCTCTGAACTGTAGAGGAGTAGAAGTACACCATGTACCTCTGAACTGTAGAGGAGTAGAAGTACAACATGTACCTCTGAACTGTAGTGGAGTAGAAGTACAACATGTACCTCTGAACTGTAGTGGAGTAGAAGTACAACATGTACCTCTGAACTGTAGTGGAGTAGAAGTACAAAGTATAGCATCAAAGTCAAGTAAAGTACAAATATCTCAAAATTGTACTTAAGTATACTTGAATAAGTGTACTTAGTAACTTCCCACATCTGAAATCAGATATGACTTCAAGCCATGTTATAATTTCTTAGTATTTGATCCTTCAACTTGGCCTCAGGAAATGCAAGGACTTCACAGTTTTGGCAACAAGTTTTGGAGAAAGCAAATCGGAGGCTTAAAAAGAGACAGGGAGGTGCATCCTCATCATCTTCATCATCTAGCATGCAAGAAGTGTAAATAGAGGACAGTGAAGGAGACACTGAGGAGGACCACGCTTCGTGTGGGGTGAGTACCAAACGCTGTCTCCTGGTACTCATCTGAGTAACTCACAAAAAAAGTTATGTGCACCCCTGTCTCTATGGGTCCACACCAGATAGGCAGTTGTGAATTAGCTCCACACAACGCTCCTCTTTCTCTCAGCCATCGTGTGTGTGTGTGTGTGTGTGTGTGTGTGTGTGTGTGTGTGTGTGTGTGTGTGTGTGTGTGTGTGTGTGTGTGTGTGTGTGCAGGGGCGCGGGAAGGGGGCGCTGAGGGCGCTGCAGCACCCCCTAGCGGCAGGCAGGCGGTGCGGAGCTCCCCTGTCAGGAAATGTATTTTATTTTTATTTTATATATATGTATTTAATTTCATTGTGCCTGAGATTATATTTTATATTATATGTTATTATTCAAATGATAATTTAAAACTATATAATAAATAATTTTGCTTCAGGGAAGAAAAATAAAAAAGATGTGGAAAAAAAGTTTTTTGTTAGTTTTTAGTCGGCGACGTGACGCACAACAACACAAGTCACTGACACGGCGCAACAACACAAGTCACTGACACGGCGCAACAACACAAGTCACTGACACGGCGCAAAAACGTATCTCCGAATTTTTTCTCTCTAAAAACGCTAAATCTGCAAAATCATGTGCATAATCTGTATACTGGTCAATATCATGTTTGTGGTATTTTAATTATTATTCTATGGTTATTGCTGCTGCAGCCGTGCATAATCTGTGTAATATGCAGTGGCGGCGCCAGGGTATGGCTGGGGTAGGCTACAGCCATACCAAGAAATGGCTTAGCCCCACCTTAGCCCCACCATGAAAAATGATGTTAAAGTAAGCAAAATAAAGTCCGCCAACTCGCGCGGAGTAAATTGCACAGACAGCAGTTTGTAAGATTGATTTCAGTAGCCACTTGTCTGGAAATACCGAAGACTAGAAACGGTTTTGAAAACTTTTGTCACATATTGATCATCTTCTCAATAAAACATCTTTGATAATGTCTTCTGGCCAATCAGAATCACGATAACGGCGTGGTGTTGTTGCAGGAAGCCCCGACGGAGAATACTTTTGCGGTAGTACATCTACTTGTGTGGGTGGGTGGGTGGGTGTGTGTATATGTTGTATTAATAAACCTGCATTTCATGCCCACAGTAACAGACATTAGCATTTTGCACTCAGGTATTTTTTATCAGGACTGAAGGGGTTTCAAACTGATTTGAATACATGTGATACTAGAGTTACTACAGCATCACATGTTATACTAGAGTTACTACAGCATCACATGTTATACGTAGATAGTTACTACAGCATCACATGTTATACTAGAGTTACTACAGCATCACATGTTATACTAGAGTTACTACAGCATCACATGTGATACTAGAGTTACTACAGCATCACATGTTATACTAGAGTTATTACAGCATCACATGTTATACGTAGCTAGTTACTACAGCATCACATGTGATACGTAGCTAGTTACTACAGCATCACATGTTATACGTAGCTAGTTACTACAGCATCACATGTTATACGTAACTAGAGTTACTAAAGCATCACATGTTATACTAGAGTTACTACTTCATCACATGTTATACGTAGCTAGTTACTACAGCATCACATGTGATACTAGAGTTACTACAGCATCACATGTTATACGTAACTAGAGTTACTACAGCATCACATGTGATACTAGAGTTACTACAGCATCACATGTTATACGTAACTAGAGTTACTACAGCATCACATGTTATACGTAGCTAGTTACTACAGCATCACATGTTATACGTAGCTAGTTACTACAGCATCACATGTTATACGTAACTAGAGTTACTACAGCATCACATGTGATACTAGAGTTACTACAGCATCACATGTTATACTAGAGTTACTACAGCATCACATGTTATACTAGAGTTACTACAGCATCACATGTGATACTAGAGTTACTACAGCATCACATGTTATACTAGAGTTACTACAGCATCACATGTGATACTAGAGTTACTACAGCATCACATGTTATACTAGAGTTACTATGTATCAATAGTGTAGGATATACTCTGTGTGTTGAGTAAGGACACATGGTTGGGGGTAATGCATGTAAAGGGTTAAACCTTTGACGTAATGTTGTTATCTGGATTAAAGTAAAGATATCAGTGAGAGTGAAACTGATAAAGAGAGGGGGTGTTTAACTGCATGATGTAATGGGGGGGGGGGGGACTTTCTACAGCAACTTTCCCCTGTGTGTGCACATGTGTGCGTGTAGGGGGGGAACTCCGGGTTAACGCCCCCCTCCCCTTCAGGAGAGCTCTAAAGCGGAAAGTGAAAGTAAGGCTTCAGAAGAAGAATGGCGCGCGGGAGCTCAACAGCACAGCACGGTAACCCTTTAGCATTCATATTTATAGTATTATTATTATTATTGTATTATTATAGTGTGTGTTAATGCTGAGTCATGGTAGATACCGTAGCAACAGGTCTCAGTGGAGAGGCTTTTTTACAGCGGGTGAGGTGTGTGTGTGTGTGTGTGTGTGTGTGTGTGTGTGTGAGAGCTGCAGACATGAAGGCTGCACGAGACTTGACCGATTTGGACACGAGGAGAGAGGCCTGGCTGTTTCATGCACACATTAACGAGTGTATGGTAGTGTGTGTGTTAATGAGTGTGTGATAGAGAGTGTGATAATGAGTGTATGGCCAATAGATGAACTCCTGATGTGTGTGGCACGTTCCTTCACGGGGTTCTCTCTCTGTGACTCAACAGGATTGACATGTGTTTACATTCCACCTGAGGGGAGGGGTCCCTCCATGTTTCAGGCATGGAGGTTCACTTGATGCAGATTCAATGAAGCAGGAGGTTTTTAGTTGTTCGTCATTTTTATTATGTATTCACTTCGTGCTTCAGCCTGAAAACATAAAGCCAGTCCAACTAATACTGAGACTATTACTGTTGTTATTATAAAGTAATGTGTAGTGGTGGGTAGTAACTAAGTACTGTACTTAAGTACAATTCTGAGTACTTCTACTTTTACTCAAGAACAAGACCTGAGTACTTCTACTTTTACTCAAGTACATTATATTATAATGTGTTTTAATGCTGAGTCATGTTAGATAACGTGCAGCAGATAGATGGACGATGGAGGTGTGTGTGTGTGTGTGTGTGTGTGTGTGTCTGTGTGTCTGTGTGTGTCTGTGTGTGTGTCTGTGTGTGTCTGTGTGTGTGTGTGTGTGTGTGTCTGTGTGTGACTGTGTGTCTGTGTGTCTGTCTGTGTGTGTGTGTGTGTGTGTGTGTGTGACTGTGTGTGTGTGTGACTGTGTGTGTGTGACTGTGTGTGTGTGTGTGTGAGTGTGTGTGTGACTGTGTGTGTGTGTGTGTGACTGTGTGTGTGTGTGACTGTGTGTGTGTGTGTGACTGTGTGTGTGTGACTGTGTGTGTGTGTGAGTGTGTGTGTGTGTGTGTGACTGTGTGTGTCCGGTGACTGTGTGTGTGTGTGTGTGTGAGTGTGTGTGTGTGTGACTGTGTGTGTGTGTGACTGTGTGTGTGTGTGTCAAGTCAAAGTCAAAGTCAGCTTTATTGTCAAAAATTCTACATGTGTCATACATCCAGAAATCTCGGTAAAAAGACAGCATGATGGGGGGTGATGCTCCGGTGTGTGTGTGTGTGTCTGTGTGTGTGTGTCTGTCTGTCTGTCTGTGTCTGTGTGTGTGTGTGTCTGTGTGTCTCTCTGTCTGTCTGTCTGTCTGTCTGTCTGTCTGTCTGTCTGTCTGTCTGTGTGTGTGTGTGTGTGTGTGTGTGTGTGTGTGTGTGTGTGTGTGTGTGTGTGTGTCGCAGTGTGAGAAAAAGTTTTTAGAGAGTACTTGGCCATGGACAAGTGAGTTTGGCAATTTACTTGTCCGGATACATTTTTCACTTGTCCAGAATGGACAAAAATGGTTCTTCGCCATCGTATTTTACATTTTCCCACGGTTTTTACGACACCGCTAACGTAAGTGAGCGGTAAGATTTTACTGCATCACACATAGGGTTGGGTATCGTTTGGATTTTAACGATTCTGGTTCTGCTTTTCGATTCCGGTTATTTTCGGTTCTTGATTCCGGTTCTTTGAGAGGGTAAAAATAATGACAAACTGGGAGAAAAATATATTTATGAAAACATGAAGTCAAATCTGTATTCCTATTTACAAATCACTTCATACTGTTGAATTTCTTATGTTTATTGAATACAATTATATAAAAATAATCTCTGCATTGTTTGGTTAATTCTGAGTGGAGCAGTTTGAGAATGTACAATTGGCCCAGTCTCCTCTGATGTTACACTGCAACCTGCCTGTGAGGCAGAGTCCAACCACACATGTCCAAGCTAATAATAATAATAATAATACTAATACATTATATTTATAGCCTATAGGCCTAGCGCTTTTCTACAACACACATGCTGCAGCTGCCCAGCTGCTCACTGTTTGGAAAAGTATTGTTATTTGTTCCAACTCGGAACCGAGTTTTGCTTCCCAACCCTGCCACTGTGCTACACTTCCCGCCAGGGCCCTGCTCCCCTACAGGGCCCTGCTCCCCTACAGGGCCGGCCCTGCTCCCCTACAGGGCCGGCCCTGCTCCCCTACGTGAAAGTACATAAGACGCTTTTCATTTTAAAAAGTATCGGTATCGGCGATACTGGTCCTGAAATAGCTGGTATCGGATCGAATCCAGATTTCATGGTGTCGCCCCTAATGCAGAGCACACTCAGTGACAGGTGTTCTCTGCACTTAACCATAGTACCAGGAGCAATGGGGGGGGTCCGGTGCCTTGCTCAAGGGCACCACGGCAGGGCAGGAGGTGGACTGGGGAGATTGATGGAGGTCTGAGGAGGTTTCAGTTTGACCCTGGATTGGGAGGAAGAGGAAGAGGAAGAGGAGGAGGAAGGGCTGCGTCGAGTCACATGACAGCTGTCAGGAGAGAGCAGATTTAAAGGGTTGACGATGAGCTCTGATTGGCTCTTGGCAGCGTTTGTTTAAATACACTTTAGGGGATTTAAATACTTTAAAAAATACTTTAAATTAAAAACAAACAGCGTTAGTGAATTATTACTTTTTATTTACTTGTTTTTATATTTATTTATCCATTTACTTATTTTTGTATTACTTTTAGTTTTAGTTTTGATCCACTTATTGCAACAAATTATTCAGAAGTATTAAAAAAAACATTATTTATACTTGTATTTAAAATGTATTTGGTTTTCTACATTCAATACAAAAGATTTAAAGTGGATTTATTATTATTTCTGGAACCTTAAAGGTGGGGTAGGTAAGTCTGAGAAACCGGCTGGAGATCCACTTGTTGTTATATTCCATGGAACGCTCTGAACATCCCGATAGCAAGGAATATCTTCAGTGCTTTGACAATAAATCCATAAAAAACATCATCTGTGGAAGCCGTGGCGCTGTGAAAAGCACGACCAATCATCTGAGCCGGCCCGGCTAAAGTAACTGGATGGCCTACCTGCCTGTCAGCCTTCCATCTGTGCACAAACTGATGTGGTGCCCTCATTGGTCATGTGCGCGTTGGTGTGTGTTGGAGGAGGGGCTCTGTGAGGAAGAGGCAGATTTGTTCCGGTTGCGTATTTTAAAATTCTAGCCACTCGAGCTGGTTTCTCCAAAATTACCTACCTACCTTTAATTATAAATACAGTACAAACAAATCAAATTCTGTACCTCAAAGAATGAGGAGAGGAGAGGAGAGAGAGGAGGAGAGGAGGAGAGGAGAGAGAGGAGGAGAGGAGAGAGAGGAGAGAAGAGAAGAGAGAGGAGAGAGGAGAGAGAGAGAGAGGAGAGAAGAGAGAGGAGGAGAGAGAGAGAGGAGAAGAGAGGGAGAGAGAGGAGAAGAGAGGGGAGGAGAGGAGAGGAGAGAGGAGAGGAGAGGAAGGAGGAGAGAGGGGAGGAGAGGAGAGGAGAGAGAGAAGAGAAGAGAGAGGAGGAGAGAGAGAAGAGGGGAGGAGAGGAGAGAGAGGAGAGAGGAGAGGGAGGAGAGAGGAGAGGAGAGGAGAGGAGAGGAGAGGAGAGGAGGAGAGAGGAGTGGGAGGAGAGAGGAGGAGAGGAGAGAGAGGAGAGAGGAGAGGAGGAGAGAGGAGGAGAGGAGAGAGAGGAGGAGAGGAGAGAGTGGAGAGAAGAGAAGAGAGAGGAGGAGAGAAGAGAAGAGAGAGGAGAGGAGAGGAGAGGAGAGGAGAGAGGAGAAGAGAGGAGAGAGAGGAGGAGAGGAGAGGGAGAGAGAGAGGAGAGGGAGGAGAGAGGAGAGGGAGGAGAGAGGAGAGGAGAGGAGAGGAGAGAGGAGAGGGAGGAGAGAGGAGGAGAGGAGAGAGAGGAGGAGAGGAGAGAGTGGAGGAGAAGAGAAGAGAGAGGAGGAGAGAAGAGAGGAGAGGAGAGAGGAGAAGAGAGGAGAGAGAGGAGAGAGGAGAGAGGAGAGGGAGGAGGAGAGAGGAGAGATTGGTAAATGTTATGATGAAGTAGAAAGCAGTCGGCGGTCCTTCCAGCACCTCACTTACATTTGAAGTAAATGTTTGTTGTGTCTTTGGGTTTGAGACGTCACAGTTGGTTTTCATTGGTCTCAAAGGTCTCAGTTAGTGACTGAGGCTCACTGATGACCAGCTGGAATTTGGGTTTCACTTTCGCTGTCTGAAGTTATCTGTGGTTAGCATTATCTTCCTCTCATTGTTCTCGCTGTGTGATGTTAGTGTTGGCGGAGGAACAGAGAGGGTTTAGACGCTCTGTCTATTGGTCCTGAGCCATGCTAACTCTGCGTTAGCCACAATGCTCTCTCTCTCTCTCTCTCTCTCTCTGGAACAGGAAGTGTTTTCTCTTCCCCTCCTCCATAATGTGCATTCAGAAGCTGACTGTGTGTGGTCAAACAGAATGGACCTGTTAGCGTGGCTTATGTCCAATTTTCAATTTTTATGGTACAATGGAGTGAGAGAGGCTACTTACGGGTCATACCAGCTCAATCTTTTTCATGAGTATGAATCTCTCTGCGGGGTTTATAGTTTTTAGCCCCGAATCATTTTAAACAAAGCACAAACGAGTTTTCAGGCTGGTTCTGAACACATAAATACTACTCAACATATTCAATTTGACATGTATGTTAATGTTAATGTTTATGTTTATTTAGGATCCCCAGTAGCTTTTGCTCTTGACAAAAGCTACTCTTCCTGGGGTCCGACACTTAAAACAATACAACAATAATACAACATTCAAGACATAAGTCCTGAAGAGTTGGGTGTACAGCTGAACATCAGCAGGAGAGGACTCTTTAAAGTAGAGACACTACATACTGATATACACCTGAACATCAGCAGGAGAGGACTCTTTAAAGTAGAGACACTACATGCTGATATACACCTGATCATCAGCAGGAGAGGACTCTTTAAAGTAGAGACACTACATACTGATATACACCTGAACATCAGCAGGAGAGGACTCTTTAAAGTAGAGACACTACATACTGATATACACCTGAACATCAGCAGGAGAGGACTCTTTAAAGTAGAGACACTACATACTGATATACACCTGAACATCAGCAGGAGAGGACTCTTTAAAGTAGAGACACTACAGACTGATATACACCTGAACATCAGCAGGAGAGGACTCTTTAAAGTAGAGACACTACAGACTGATATACACCTGAACATCAGCAGGAGAGGACTCTTTAAAGTAGAGACACTACAGACTGATATACACCTGAACATCAGCAGGAGAGGACTCTTTAAAGTAGAGACACTACAGACTGATATGGGGAAAATAAAGAGACTAGATCTATGGGAACACCCATATGAAACAGAACTGTATACATTTCAATAATCATAAAATCATAAGAACATGGCCATAACCAATAACATACCTTATCCAATAACATACAATAACCAATAACATACAATAACCAATAACATACAATAACCAATAACATACAATAACCAATAACATACCTTATCCAATATAAAAAAAGATGGAAAGTTGTTTATTTATTTATTTTTGGTTCATTTATAGTTGTGTGTGTCTGGGCTCCTGAATCAGCCTCACCTGTCTCCCTCCTCTCCCACCTCTCCCTCCTCTCCCTCCTCTCCCCCCTCTCCCCCCTGCTCCTCTTTGAGGCAGCAGCAAAGACTAGTTTTAGCTCTCAACAAGTTTTAAAAGTGTATCTTACCTTTTTTCACCTAGTTAAACATTTTTCTTTGTATTCATGCGTATTTGACGAATCACTCCCCCCTCAAATGGAAATATGTGTTTACATAAATGGTGACCAAACCGTTTGAGACCCACTGAGAACTTAGACTAAGTTAACTATCTAAACCATAACCTCACCTGAGCTGTATAGTTATCTCTCTGTCTGACAGCAGAGGACTCTCCCTCCACCTTGGTGTTGAAACAGCTCCTTATATCTGTTAGAGCAGCTAGCTAGCCAGATGCTAACAACAAAAATACAAGTAACCGGTGCCCGCTCTCTCTCTCTCTCTCTCTCTCTCTCTCTCTCTCTCTCTCTCTCTCTCTCTCTCTCTCTCTCTCTCTCTCTCTCTCTCTCTCTCTCTCTCTCTCTCTCTCAACCTTCCCCTTGTCTCCTCCGCAGAGTGAGTCTGGATGGTCGCAGCAGAGGCAGCATGACCTCATGGAGATGCCTGACCCCGCTGTTTCTTTGCGTACGTTTCTCTCACATTAGAATACGACTTATTATAATAAATATTTGACTGTAAAACACAGAGCTGATGTTCCATGTTTTGTTTGCTAGGTGTTCCTGAGCACAATTCTCCAATCAGAGGCGGATTGTTTGTCATTTAACTGGGTACGTATGATCAACATTATTATTCATTGGTTTTTATTTTGCTAGCAAAATAAAAAAAAAAGATTTGAAGGAAATAAAGTATTTAACTCTTAACTTTTTATAAAAATGTGGAATAAATTATGAATTGTTTTGCAGACTAACTAGTAAATATGTAGTTCCAGAGCGGGATATTTGGGATCAGCTTAAGATAAACTAAATTGGCGACACCCAGTGCAAAGACGTGGCTCATTCATGAGATTTTAAATAGTTGATTAGCTCTTTGGCACAGAGGAATAACAGGCGTTGGGCTTTGTTGCAGAAAAGATCACCATGTGACCCAAACAGTCATGCATGGGTCATTTTTGAAATTCAGTGTTCCTCAACAGTTGATGACTCTTCAGTTTGTCTTCTTCTCTGTTCTACTTCACAGACTAATAAGCTGGATCAAATATATGGCATCAAAAACACCACCAATGTCAAGGTGGGTCGCTGAAACTGAGAAACATGTTGAGACTCTGTAAATAAGGAAAGTGTCTGATGAAGTGTGCTCTTCCCGATGCAGGACATGATGGAGTGTTCTGCAGGGCAAATCTGCAAAGACACAGAAGACGAGAAGATGTGTTCTGTGCTAACTGTCTGCTACGAAAAAGTGAGTGAGAAACTAGCAGCTCAGTTTCTATTTAAAGAGGCCCTATTCTGCTGTTTGGGGGTTTCCCTCTCCTTTAGTGTGTTCTATAGGTTTTAGTGCATGTAAATGGTCTCCTATTGGCTAGCGCTCATTGTTCATGATACACCTGAACATCAGCAGGAGAGGACTCTTTAAAGTAGAGACACTACATACTGATATACACCTGAACATCAGCAGGAGAGGACTCTTTAAAGTAGAGACACTACATACTGATATACACCTGAACATCAGCAGGAGAGGACTCTTTAAAGTAGAGACACTTTATACTGATATACACCTGAACATCAGCAGGAGAGGACTCTTTAAAGTAGAGACACTACATACTGATATACACCTGAACATCAGCAGGAGAGGACTCTTTAAAGTAGAGACACTACATACTGATATACACCTAACATCAGCAGGAGAGGACTCTTTAAAGTAGAGACACTACATACTGATATACACCTGAACATCAGCAGGAGAGGACTCTTTAAAGTAGAGACACTACATACTGATATACACCTGAACATCAGCAGGAGAGGACTCTTTAAAGTAGAGACACTACATACTGATACACCTGAACATCAGCAGGAGAGGACTCTTTAAAGTAGAGACACTACATACTGATATACACCTGAACATCAGCAGGAGAGGACTCTTTAAAGTAGAGACACTACATACTGATATACACCTGAACATCAGCAGGAGAGGACTCTTTAAAGTAGAGACACTACATACTGATAGACACAGGAAAGGACTCTTTAAAGTAGAGACACTACATACTGATATACACCTGAACCTCAGCAGGAGAGGACTCTTTAAAGTAGAGACACTACATACTGATATACACCTGAACATCAGCAGGAGAGGACTCTTTAAAGTAGAGACACTACATACTGATATACACCTGAACATCAGCAGGAGAGGACTCTTTAAAGTAGAGACACTGAGAGGACTCTTTAAGTGTTTGGATTCTGCACTTCTTTGAAGCTTCTGAATTCTTGTATCTAATAACTTGTTGTTTGTGTTTCTCAACAAAACGACACACAGACTGATGCAACAAAAATAACTGAACAGTGCCAGAAAGCGAGCGTTTCTCACAACGTCTCTCACTATGACTTCATTTGCCTGCTAGCCAAAGACCGCGGGATCGATCCGCCACGTACGTTTACACACAGATACTCAGACAAATTCAGTTACTTCAGCAAAAGTACTGCATTTCAAATGTTACTCAAGTAAAAGTAAATCAGAAAAATGTAGTAAAACTACAACAAATTAGAAAATGTAATGTTTTTATATATATATATATATAAAAGTACAATACTTGCCTTTGAATTGTTGAAGAGTAAAAGCACCTAAAATGTGTACTTTGTTTACATTCCACCTCTGCAGTTACTGCACGAATCAAAGGAGGATTTATTTAGCAGTAAATTAACTCTTTCCTTTCTCTGCAGATGGGTACTGCCAATACGGTGAGTTCACATGCTGTGTGAGCGCTGGTGTGTGTGTGTTAGTGACGGACATGGTGTGTGTGTGTGTGTGTGTGTGTGTGTGTGTGTGTGTGTGTGTGTGTGTTTCAGAGGATGACAGGTCTAAACGGTGCTACAACGCCTCAAAACTCTTCAATCAGGAGAGACTTTGTTTTGATTTAACACTATGCATTGATTTAAGAACACACAGGTGGATGTAGTGTTTGATGATTAGACCCCGTTGAGCGGAGGTATATTTCGGGGAGGGGGGAAACCAGCATGACTGAATCCTTTAAAAAAATCTCTCAAAACTCATTATAGCTTTCAATTTGAGTCAAACTCGTTTTACTGAAGCGGTTTGGTTGTGTCTCTGAATCCATCGTAGCCGTATCTGTTGTTAAAACATGTCTTTTTTTATTCCACTACATAACTTTTACGGTTTTATACCTTTATTGATGTAACACCCTCTTGTTTCCTGTTCTTTTTTCCAGAAGCTGTACACGAGCTGTATTCAAAAATAGCTTCCAGTAAGTCTCACTTGTTTCTGGAAGTCATTAGAAAGTGCATGTTGGTGAAATCCTGCCATCTGTTTCTCCTCATGTGAACTCTGAGAGAACCATGGATGCATATGTGACCTTATGTTTCTATAGCTTCTGCCGTTTTCAAACCACATTTTCTTCATGTTTCTGTGTTTTTCTCCAAGCATTTCTTACTCCTGCGATATACATTTAATAATTAACGGAGGGACTATCTCAAATATGTGAAAACTGCTAAAAATAACGCAATTTTTGACCTTTTGTCGGCCAAATGTTTCTCATCTCTCAGTAAGATTTGGTCAGAAAACACATTTTTGATCCCCTTAAAGCTTCCTCATTTAAAATTCAAAATTCAACGTGGCAACAGTTTAGCACAAGGCTAGCAGCTAACGGTGCTAAGTCCCATATAATAACCTTCAAATAGCGCCTTTGATTTGACCAAATTCAGCACTCCTGCTACACGTGACTCATTTATCTTCCTATTGAAATGCTTCGTCTTATATTGCTCTTATTGCCTATAAAGCCCATATTGAGACACGCTATTACTGACTGACTGCCTTTATTCAGGTAAAACAACAACAACAACATTGCCACCACCAACAACAACAACAACAACAACACTGCCACCAACAACAACACTGCCACCAACAACAACAACAACACTGCCACCAACAACAACAACACTGCCACCAACAACAACAACAACACTGCCACCAACAACAACAACAACACTGCCACCACCAACAACAACACTGCCACCACCAACAACAACAACACTGCCACCACCAACAACAACAGCACGGACAGAAAGAGCAACACCAACAACAGTATTGTCAAATACAGCATTAACACTTGTCTCATCATCATCATCATCATCACTGGCACCAAAGGTCACATCGAGCCCAATAGACGGAACCAATGGTAAGCTAAGCTAACGGCTATATGTGATTAAATCGTTGCTACCTGCATCGTGGCAATGAAATATATTATACTTGTATTTATTACTTATGTTTTATAACGATCTCGCTAAGCGGTCCTACGACGCTGGTTATCAACTCCTAACTCAAGCCAGGGTTTCTCTGTCCGGCTGAGTGCGCGTTCACATGAAAGGGGCGGGGCTAGCAACATTTGACCAATCACAAACATGGAGAAGCGCACTGAGAGCGCAGCGTCATACTTCCTGAATGAAAAGTGAACTATAATATTAGACAAATATGAAGACGTTAAACTTTAAACATCCATGACTTAAACACTTGATCCAGGATCAAAGCCACATAGCTGCACCTGCGAGGTGAATACAGCTGGTAACAGAACAAGTGTTTGAATGCGTCCATTAACAGGTTTATCATATCACTGCCCCGTCTAAGACACGATCTGACTTTAATTACATTTGACTCGAGTGTTTCGTTACCTTAATGTGTTGCTTAAAATAATCCTTCTGCAGACAGTATGTGACACTGTGAGTGTTGCACGGCCAGATCCGGCTCAGCTGACTCAGATAAGGAGATATATGATACATTATAATGTGATATGAATGATAATGGGACACATCGACGTCTGCACTCAGTGCCGCGGACTGTAGGTAATGTGACTTTGATCCGGTTACTTGTGTTGTGGCAGATATTTCAGTAAGCTTTCTTAACACTAATGTTATAATAGTCAGATTGCTCTGAAGATGGGAGGTGATATTCTATTCATGTTCACGTTCACACAGTCAGTGATTTTTGCCGGCCGTCTTTCCTGCAACGGCAGTTTTTCAGTATTTCCTTTCTCCTGTAATATGACTTGATCGCTTTAAACTCCGCACACTGAGCTCTGATTGGTCAGCAGGCGGTGCTTTCACTGACTTGATCTCTTAGCCTGCAACCTGACCTGCTCCGGACCAGGTTAGCCGCTCAGCACAAGTTACCATGGAGATCTAGCCCGCTAAGAAGAGAACCAGCGTCGTAGGACCGGAAACCCAGAGTTTTCCCTGAAGTTAGCTCGCTAAGAGAAAATCCGGCTTCGTAGTACAGGCCTCTGGGGACACTAAAGAGTGACGCACACAGCTGGGAGTCCAGGGGACACTAAAGAGTGACGCACACAGCTGGGAGACCAGGGGACACTAAAGAGTGACGCACACAGCTTGGAGACCAGGGGACACTAAAGAGTGACGCACACAGCTTGGAGACCAGGGGACACTAAAGAGTGACGCACACAGCTGGGAGACCAGGGGACACTAAAGAGTGACGCACACAGCTGGGAGACCAGGGGACACTAAAGAGTGACGCACACAGCTGGGAGACCAGGGGACACTAAAGAGTGACGCACACAGCTGGGAGACCAGGGGACACTAAAGAGTGACGCACACAGCCACATTCTTCATGTGTTTTGGATCATTTGTGCTTTAATATCTGCATCGTCGCGTGTAAATAACCCTTTTTGTCGATTTGACCCAATTATAATATAATTCTTTCAAAAAAGAAACAAAAGTGCAGTGTTTTCTGAGTTTAGGACTCATTCCCGCACCACTCTATTCCTCCAAATAGAGAGAATGGATTTAAAGTTTGTCAGCAGCTCAGTGATAGGCTGCTGGGGAGAGACAATAATAAAGAAATAAGCGTAACGGTATTTTCCTGATTGAAACTATACTCTGAGCTGCATATGGATCCATGGTTTCATAGTGGAAGAAACAAGACGTTTCCCAACAACCAATCAGTGCGCTGCATGCAGAAACATCAGATTTGGCTTTTTGTGAGAATGTCTAACCTTCACTAAACATGGCTGCATGCTGCTTGGGACTCATCGTGATATTTCCAAAGTGAAATATCTTGTTTCAAGGCTTTTCTAGAAAATAACTGAATTGAATAATGCCTTTTTTCTAAATTGTACTGATGTGTATTTTCTATCTTCTCATAGACACAATCAAAGGAAAGAGCGTTCAACAAGGTAAGCTTTTTCCCTGAATCCCAAAGTTAATAATTGGTTAAAAGTGGCAGAGAGTTCGGACTTTAAAACGTCTCAAAGTGTGGAAAAGGACCTGATGTTTGCTGGTCGACCAACAGCCCCGAAGATAAATAAAGAAGGAATAGATAAAGAGTAAATCACACGTGATGAAGGAGTGTGGCAGTTCTTATAAAACAAAGCTGGACAAACAGGAAGTTAATTAAAACACTCCTAGACTTGTTTATTGTGAATCATTTCAACATTTAAAAGTGTAAAAGTGATCACTATTTCCCAATATTTACCCTTTTTACGTGTTTTTTCGGCCTTTTCTTACATTATTTCTTGAAGATTAAATCATAAAACGCTGTCTTTCTGTATGTTTCTAATGATACTGATATATTTATGTGTGTTTCTGTTTGTTTCCATACACAGACGGATCAGGCAAAGGTACATTTTTATCCCTTCATTAACAAATCGAGATAATAATCGTATAAATTGAGTTGAATTACTTTCACTGATCTCTTGTATCCTCTCTCCTCTCGGCATGCTTTCCTCCTTTGGGCTTCATTAAAGCTTGTGATGTATTGTGCACTAATTCAACTTCTCTCTCCTGTCTAACAGAGAGCGTCACCCTGAAGAGCTTCCTGATCATCTCAGTGGCTCTGAACGTCCTCCTGCCTCTCTTCGTGTTCCTCTTCATGCACCGTAGGCAGAAGCAGAATCAGTGCGTGAGTTCCCTTGGTTCACACTAATGATCCATGCAGTCAGGAACCAGTCCAACAGCCGCTCTGAGGGAGTGTTGCACGTTGGGAAACTGTCAAGAAATATCTCAGTTACACTCATGTGGGGTCATGGGGAGTGTTCCAACGATCTGAGCGCTTCACTGCCCTCCCAACATACTTTAAGAGGGACATGTGATATGTGATATGTGATAGCTCCCAGTTTCACACACAAACACACACACACACACACACACACACACACACTTGGTAGATGTTCATATAATCATTTAAAGGTCACCTATTATGCAAAATCCACTTCTCCATGTCTCTTCTACATCAACATGTGTCCCCTCTTCATGTCTCTTCTGCATCAACATGTGTCCCCTCTTCTTCATGTCTCTTCTGCATCAACATGTGTCCCCTCTTCTTCATGTCTCTTCTTCATCAACATGTGTCCCCTCTTCTTCATGTCTCTTCTACATCAACATGTGTCCCCTCTTCTTCATGTCTCTTCTACATCAGCATGTGTCCCCTCTGTGTAAAGAGACTCTGAAAGTTTCAGGAACAAAGATTCTCTCTCTTTTTCTCCTGATCCATTTCTATAAAAACCTGTCTGAAAATGAGCTGATCAGATTTTGGCCACTTTGTGATGTCATAACGATGTTTTGTCTTGTGTAACCATTAGCCAATCAGCAACCAAGGTAACCCCCCCCCCCCCCCCCCCCCCCCCCCCCCCCCCCCTTATCACCTGAATCTCCTCCTAGAGCACCATTGAGTTATTTTTAACCAAATCTCTCTCAGAGGGGCGTGGGGAGGGGCTCCTTATTTTCATCTAAAGTAACAGACAGAGAATCAGCACTTTGGAAACAGGGCTGAAACAGAGGGGATTATGGGATGCTGCAATGATCTGTTTGGTGTTTCAGCCAATCAGAGACAGGCTCTGAATATATCTGAGACCTGTAATATATTGATGAAGAACAATATAATAGGGGACCTTTAAAACCTTGCATAGACACACTACAAGAAAGCAAATCCCAAACGGGCAAGTAATGTCAAAGCAAAAATAGCATTCTCCACAGACATTTCCAGTAGACTGGAAAGAAAACATATCACCAGATTCGGTTTTAGGTTTCAATATTACCCAAGTTGTCCACATATTGTGACCATAAATGCTACGGTAAGGAGCTAGGCTTATTTAGCGTTCAACAAGAGTTCTCTGAAGTAGTTCTGGCAAAATACCAAGACAAAGAAACTGTAAACCAGTGAGTAATGAATGGAAAACAGAGATAACAAAATACATTTGGCTCTCAGCATTTAATGCATCAGTGGTACTTGTTTATCAATCAATCAATCAATGTTATTTATACAGCCAATATCACAAATGTACATCTGTCTCAGTGGACTTCACAGTTTGTACGGAATATCAGTAGACAATACGACACCCTCTGTCCTTAGACCCTCACATCGTACAAGGAAACACTTCCAGAGAAAAACCACAGTTTAAAGGGGAACATGGGAGAAACCTCAGGGAGAGCATCAGAGGAGGGATCCCTCTCCCAGGACGGACACACGTGCAATAGATGCCGTGTGTAAATCAAAGAGATAATACATTTTACAGCGTAGGCAGACCAAATGTTTGGAAATGCATGTGTCTGTAATAAGAAGATGAATCAAAGAGGAAGTCAACAGTCCTGTGGGAGCCATCAGGGAAGTAGTATGATGAGAGTCAGGCAGGACCGCAGAGACAGGTTCAGCCACGACTCGAAGTCCAGGACTCAAATCCAGAACTCAGGATAGAGGATCCAGGACGCAGGACCACAGCAACAGGATCAGCCTCGACTCAGGATCCCGGCGTAGATAGACACCAAAAAGACATTTGGGGGAAGCTGGGTTAATCGGAACATGAGAGTACACAGGTACAGACAGAGAGAAGGAAGAAGCTTTTCCACAGGAAAACGAAGCTTTACCTGGTCTGGATCTGGATCTGGATCTGGATCTGGATCTGGATCTGGATCTGGTAAGCTTTACCTCTTTATTCAGATTAGTGCTCTTAGTTTGAGAGAAGGATTACATTCCTTTGGTTTATAGCTGACACACACTTCAATACCGATGTTAAAAAAGTATAAACCGTTTGCTCCGTATATTCAAACGTAGGTGAAGGAACGTGTTGTAAAACAAGGTATAGCGGCACAAACTCCCTATGAGTTATGCCGCTGAGAGGCTCAAATGTGCTCTTTGCTGTGACGCGTTCCATATAAGAGTCCGAAGTCATTCATAGTCCATAGTGTTTCATAAAACGCAAACAAACAATGTACAACTCCCGACCTGACGGTAAAAATATGGCCCAAAAAAAAAAGTTGACCCAAAAAGTTGGCCCAAAAAAAAGGGGCGGAATAAAAATATTACTCAAAGAAATTTAGGTAAAAAGTTAGTCTGTCTCATAACTGTAAGTGTTTGTCAGTATATCTGAAATGACTAGGTTAGCTACGTTAGCTAGCTAGCTTACAGCAGTTCAGTCAGACAACTCACGTGTTTCTTTAACATGTTTATTAGAAGCAGCATATAGTTTATATAGAGTATGGCGTCTAGGCTCGGGCCTCATCACTCCACAGATATACATAGCACGATGAGTGATGATTAAATAACTAACCCCCCGAGCCTTCAGGTGGAAGCTGGGGTGGTGGTGGGGCAGGCAAGCAATGCATAGAGAGAGATCTGGCAGGTTAAATAGTGCGGCATATTAAGGAGACTCTGTTTGGTTGGTTGTAGAGTGGCAAGGGGCGTTATGTATGAATGCAGCAGAAGTGCTCGAGTTGACTGCCTGAACTAGCTCGCAGGCTTCGCCCCATATCTGCAGAACATCAGAAGGAGTCATGTGATCACATTGTTTTTTTAGGTACATTTCCAATTAGGGACGCGGTAAGTCAGTCAGAGTTGGGGGTGCGGTGCGCGGGGGGGTTGCGGGTGCTAGTGGAGCCTCGCAGATGGGGGTGCTGCAGCCCCCTCAGCACCCCCCCTTCCCACGTCCATGTTTCCAGTTTTGATGAAACCTGTCCCTTAAACCTGATTTGATGTCTAATAATCTTCTATCTCTTTCAGTCTGAAACACGGCCGGCATCAGAGAAGAACTCACAGTTAACAAACGTAATTATGAGCAAGAATAACTTTTTGGAAGATAATTCTGTTTGTCAAACGGAGACACGCAACCTCGATAAACCAGATTATGAGTGTGTTTAACAAACCTCACATCCAGAAGCATTCCTCCCACTTTGGAGGTATTTGTATTATTGTTCTTTGGCGCGAACCCCTCTCTCTTCCTGGGTTGTTATCTTCCAGATGCCGGACATATCTCCATGCGGGCGCTTGTCTTGTCTGAGCTAGTTAGCGTTTTTTGGAGGGGTTGATGATGAGAGCGTAACCCTAAACAACACCTCAAATCGACCTGAAACTGATCCAAAAACTACTACTAAACGCTCCCAGAACATTGATTCATCGGTCTGAACATTGCATTACAGATGAAGTGGGAAGTAAATAATTAGATTTACTCAAGTACTGTACCTTAGTACAATCTTGAGCTACATGTACTTGAGCTACTTTATACTTCTACTCCACTACATTTAAAAGGGAATTTATTTTAATTTTTCTCCACTGCATTTATTAAACAGCTCTAGCCACTTGCATCTCTAAAAATGAAACTACCTTTAATACCTCATTCACACCAACGGTGTTTCAGGGCCGGTTCGGAACTGGAGCTTGAAAAGCACCGGGTTTTCCTGTTCACACCGCAGCGGAGCAGCCTCTTAGCTCCGGAATCCGGTTCGTTTCAAGCACCAAAAAATTCTCCGGCTAGAGCAAAAGCACCGCATACGTCACGCTTACGTCGAGGCGGGGGCAGGGGCGGGATCAACTCCTGGACAACAACAAAAAGCCCGCGTTTTATCCAGTTTGTACACAACGATGGAGAAACTTAACAAGCAGCAGTGGTCCACTGAAGAGACCAGCTACCTACTGGGAATCTGGTCTTCCGAAGAGGTACAGAGGAAGCTGGAGGGGAGCACGCGGTCCAAAGCAATTCTCCAACAATTGCAGAAAGAGATGGCAACCGCTGGTTTTTACCAAAACCAAAACGAGTAGCGCTTCAACACAATCGGCCATTGTTGTTGTTGTCGGTGTGAGCTGTGAGGGGTTTCCGCGCGGTTTGGCTTTATGAAGCAGGCACGCAAACGGTTACGTCATGACGCAAACGATGACGCAATGACGCAGCACCAGTCGGGCTCTGAGCGGTGTGAAAAGAGCCGGAGCTAAACCGAAGAACCGGTTCTGAACCTGAAAAGCTCTAGAGGAGCTTGAACCGGAGTTGCGTTGGTGTGAATGAGTAATAAGTCACAAACGAGTCAAATTACTTAAATATTTTACAAAAAATAAATCAGAGCTTTATTAGCAGTAGAATTGATGCAGCAATATTATCTAGAAATGTCACATATATGAATATAATTATACACATATAAAGGCCAATTTTCTGCACGAGTGTATACTTGAAGTACATTTTGTTCATGATACTTTCACTTGAGTAAGAGTTTGAACGCATGACTTGTGATGAAGTATTTTGACAATAGTGGTCCTTTTAACTCGTTTTCAAAGTTTTCATTTAGGCTCTGAAATGTCTCTTTCTCTTTCTTTGTCTCACAGCGGTCAGATCCTGAATCCAGACTCGAGCTGTTGCCGAATAAAAACATGGGTAATGATGCTGTTGGAGAGGAAACAAAAGCTTAAGGACTCTTCTCTAAGCGTCACCTATATATATTGCCATCACATCGCAGCTGTTGGATGTAACCCTGTTCTGGAGGCCAGGAGAGGGACTCTTGACTGACGGGAGGTTTTTGCAAATGCCTTGAATCCCAGAGTGGAAATCGACCAATTGCAACACGATAGTTCTGCTGAGTTACATGGACTGTTTCCCCGGAGTTCAGTCAAAGGGGAAAGAAGAGTGAAAGGACTGAACAGAGACAAGTTGGCTGCCTTCACAGACACACATGGGGAAGTTTCCAATGAGTTTAGAGAGCTGGTGAAAGACCCAATTTGTGTAAAGTTTTGTATGAATTACGTAGTTTTCAACCTGGAAGTAAGTATAGCAAGGGATTCCTCAAACAACAAACAAAGGGAATTTTCTATTCTCAAAAAGTAAGATCTAAAGTTCAACGCTATGCTATTTACATCATGTAGTTCAGACCCTTTTCCCACTTCCAGTTCAGATGCCCTGAGGTGATATGAGGACATGTTTAACTCTGAGTGTAGAGTCGTATGGTGAAGATGCTCTGCTATGAGGAGCTACGAGAAGAACCAGAATTCAAATTAAAGTGAACATTTTGAGAAATAAAAAATAATGTCAGAATTTTGAGAAATAAAAAATAATCAGGATTTTGAGATTTTGAGAAAAAGTCATAATTTTGAGAGAAAAAGTCTGAATTTTAGGAAAAAACCTGAAAGCTGAGACATTTCTGACAAAAGTCAGAATTTTAAAAAGTTAAGAAAAAGTCAGAATTTTTTGATTGTTAGAGAAAAACATTTTTTGGGAGATTTTGAGAGAAAAGTCAACATTTTGAGAAAAATAGTTGAGTTTTTAAATTTCTTAAATAAAGTCAACATTTTGAGAAAAAAGCAGCAATGTGAACAATGAGTTTTTTAATAGAGATCTATCTCAGCTATCTGGCTAGTATTGCCAAATTGGTGGCTTCTTCTTCCGCAGCTCCTCACAGATCCAGACATCGCTGTAAATTCTCAAATATACGTTTTTTGAATAAAGTAATGACATACTGGTAATCAAAAATAGTTATTGTATCACCTGAAAACTGTAATAACTTCATTGAAAACATTATTTCAGCTTACTAACAAAATACACATTAAAAAAACCATTGATTTCCACACCAGGCGACAGGAAGGGAAACATGCTGACCCAGGCCTTATGTTAGATAGACAGGATGTGAGAATGAACCACAGCAGAGCTGGCTGTCAATGATAAGCCTTTTACTACCGGAGTTAATCTGTAGTTGTGTTTGAAGCATGAAGAGAAATACACTGACATTGCATCGCAGGACGGGTAATACCTGACTGACACTTCACGGTATCAGTGAATCTTAAAAAAAAATAAACGTGCAGCTTTTGTGTTACATTGCTTCACTAAACAGTTTCAGGAAATGTATAAAGTCATAAAACTCACTAGCTTCTTCCATCTGTCCATAATGAAAAGAAAGCATGAACCGTAGACTGTAGGAAAATGCTCAAGGCTTCTGCAGCTCTTTTAAAAACACTTTCCTTGCATCAGTATACTGCTCTGTGAGCCATGTGCAGCATATGTTTTTTAATGTGTCTTAGCAACATATCTAATTTACTTTAGGAACGGTCAGTCGGAGCAGCAGATGAAGTTCTCTGGGGCGAAAAACCCAAAGCATAAATCACTGGTCAACAGTTTTTTTTTTATATTTGAATGCGTTTGATTGCTAGTCGTGTGCCAAAGATATATGATTTGAAACGCACCTTTGTTTGCCATTTCTATTTCTTTTTTACTGTATTATAAAACCTAAGAGCCATATGGAATTAGCCCAACTAGACATGCTAAAATGTCCCTACAAATAAAATGTGATCCACAGCTTTTGAACCAGTCTGTTATAAGCTGTGAAAAACAACTGTAGATCTACAAATATATCCAGAAGCCCTTAATAAACCTAACAGCATTTAAAGTAGTGTTACTCCAAACCTGACTCTGGAATAAGATCCTGCTTATTTGTTGCTTTGTTTACAGTGTTTGCTTTTTGTATGCTTTCATGGTTCCTAATGTTAAACCTTTGATCAAGTGTGACGCTTTGCTTGTATAATCCTGTTTATCTGTCATGGTTTCAATACATGCAATTAGCATTCATGTACTTGGTCATAAGTGTTGGAGAATAATAATACTGACTGATGAGTAATGTGAGCTGGTAGCAGAACAGTGAGTTCAGCATCTTCACTTTATGTAGTCCTGTTCCTTTTCCCACTTCCTATTGAAACACTTATGTCTTGGCTCTTTAGCACTAGCAGCAATGTAAACAATGCATTTGATTTGGGATCATTAACAGCTCCACAGACGGTTTTGCAGCATCCTCTGTTAGTGACTGCAGGATGACATGACAATACAATTCTCATGAGGACATTTTTCACGAAAAGAACCAGAACATATGAGCCGGTCGGACTGCAGACTAAAGCTCATGAGGACACTTTATAATAACTGTCACTGCCAGAAGGAGAGACAAATATTCACAGTGATGACATTTATTTAAAAAAAACAAACAAGTTAACCAGAGACTCAACTAACCTGTCAGTGTGCAATTTAGCTAGCGAACGTTAGCCTTCTATCTATATCTAGCTAGCTAACGTTAGCCTTCTAACTATCTATCTATAGCTAGCTAACGTTCCCTATATATCTACCATAGTAAGCTAGCTAAATGTAGCTACCATCTAACAAACTAGCTAGCGAACGTTAGCCTTCTATCTATCTATCTGTCTATCTATCTCTATCTATCTATCTATCTATAGCTATCTAGCTAGCTAGCTAAAGCTCCCTATATATCTACCATAGTAAGCTAGCTAAATGTAGCTACCATCTAACAAACTAGCTAGCGAACGTTAGCCTTCTATCTATCTATCTATCTATCTATAGCTATCTAGCTAGCTAGCTAAAGCTCCCTATATATCTACCATAGTAAGCTAGCTAAATGTAGCTACTATCTAACAAACTAGCTAGCGAACGTTAGCCTTCTATCTATCTATCTATCTATCTCTATCTATCTATCTATCTATAGCTATCTAGCTAGCTAGCTAAAGCTCCCTATATATCTACCATAGTAAGCTAGCTAAATGTAGCTACCATCTAACAAACTAGCTAGCGAACGTTAGCCTTCTATCTATCTATCTATCTATCTATAGCTATCTAGCTAGCTAGCTAAAGCTCCCAATATATCTACCTAGTAAGCTAGCTACATTTAGCTACCCATCTCACTTAAACTAGCTGGCAAATGTTAGCTGTCTAGCTAGCTATTGTCAAATTTGTGGCTCTCATAATTTAAATGTGAGTTATTATTGAACCCCCTGTGGTTATACAGTGTGGATCTGTGTCTACTTTTAGGCAGTGAGAGTAATTAAAAAACATGTTGACGTGTTTCTTTAAGCAGACCAGCAGCTCCTCAAAGCTCCAAACATCGCTGTAAACTCTCAAATATACAGTTTCTGGATAAAGTAATCACATATTGGTGATCTAAATAGTGAGTTTCTCTTAATAACAGAATTTAAAACGGTTTATCTGGCAAGCAAAGGTTGATAAAGCTAGCGACGCTTTGCGAAATAACAGCAATTACGCTTTAACCGGAAGTTAAAGACATTATAGGACAATGTTGAAGTGCCGTAGTGCCGGCCAAGCATAAAGGGAATAGGTCAATAGAAAGGTCTCAAATGACTAATGGCGCGTTTCCACTACAGCGCGGAGCCCGGTTTAAGAGGGCTGTGACGTCAGCGGCCCGACTTTGGTTGTGTTTCCACTTGGCCTATTACCGGCCGGCGGGTCCTAATTCACAGTTTTTCTGGCCTCATAAAATCGTGGTTCTAGGGCCAGGAACAACCAGGCTGAGTTGTGACGTCAACACTCTCGACTGCTGATTGGTCAGAGAGAATCGTCACAATCGGCGCGCGAGATAATCCCTAGCGTCGCATATATATATAGCGAAGCTTGCAGCATTTTTGTCAACAGAGGAGCTAAAATGGCAAAGAAAAGCACGCCGTGGTTGGTCGAGGAAGTGACGACGTTCCTACATTACATTGCAGATAAGATCCAGCGGGAGCTCGACGGGACAACTCGCAATATTAAAGTATTTCAGGAGGTCTCTACACAGATGTCCACAAGCGGCTACTCGAGGACTGTCGTGCAGTGTAGGGAAAAACTCAAAAAGATGAAGAGTGAATATCGCTTGGTCAAAGATAATAACAACACGAGTGGTGCCAGTAGGAAAAACTGGAAGTGGTTTGAGCTAATGGACACCATTTACGGCCATAGACCGGCTAGCGTTGGGAGGGATGGAGGCCTGGACTCTGCAACGGCGTTACTGGAGTCTCTGCATGGTACGTTTTTTCTAACGCTCTGTTATTTGCTTGAAAGCGTTGTGTCCCTATCTGTTCTAAAGCTCACTTCTAACAAATAAGTCGTCACGGCAGTTTTAAGCAGCGTGACTCCGCCCACCAAAAAGCCGATCGCTCCGCCTACACTGCGTTACTATAGTTACTGCCCCAGTTCCTAAACTGTAATGGAAACGCGCCATCAAGTGAGCTGGTCCTAACAAGGCCTAACGAGGCCGAGCGAGGCCCGAGCGAGGCCGGGCTCCGCGCTGTAGTGGAAACGCGCCATTAATAACTAGCTCAAATTAGCCTGTTAGCTAGCTCACTAAGGTTATAATTGTTCCATGAGACCACCAGTAATTTCAAGCTATGTTTTTTCTACTGATTCAAAGTTAACCTTGGGAAAGGAAGACTGTGGAGTATTTATCATTTTGGCAGCATATTTCAGAGGAGTGCTCCATCATGTCGTGAATAGTAAACAGAAGAGCTATGCCTGGTCTCTGTTTTCAATATTTAACTCTTGTATGTTTTGCAACGTATGTATTTTGTCAAAATGTGAAGAAATGTGTTTTTTTTGTTTTGTTTTTCATTGGGTATGTTTCGGTCAGTAGAACAATTACACTCCAGTAAAGCTCTGCAGTTTCAGTGTGTGTTGCTTCAGCGTGCTGTCGCATCTGTTTTCAATATCAACCCACAACATTTTAAAACTCTGTAACTTTAAGATGTCCATAAAGGTTCTTCACAAATAAACTCATTCTAATCCTATGTTGCTTGTGTTGGTGTTCAAAGATTTATCAGAACAGTAAACAACTTTCTTTCATAAGGAATGTGTTGTGTTTCTGGAACAAATAATGAAGCATTTTTATTTTTTTAAAGATGCAACACCTACCAAATGTCGTGGTTCAGCTCCGAGAGGCTCGACTAGCTTTTGGTACCAATTGATTTAAATGTTGCAGATAGTACTAAAATTAAAATAGTCTCCTTAGTAGATTGCGTACACTGTGAACGCTTGCTACATTTTGACCGTGAAGCGTTGCTTTAAATGGCGCACGGCTACTGTAAATTCACCGAAAGTGACAATCGATAAAAGAGTTGCAGGTAGCATTAAATAATAGGTTCGATAGACAGTGCCAATACAGAGTTAAAAATGCAAGCATCAGTATTAGGGCTGCACGATTTGGGGAAATAATCGAATTGCGATTTTTCTGACAGATATTGCGATTCGATTTGCGATATTTGTTTTTAAGCGACCCAACGGAAGTTTATTGTAAAATGCGGCCATATCTCCAGCTAGGAAGGTCGCATCAACATGCTCCCGTCTCCAGCACCCCCGCAGCCCGAGCTACGAGTGGAAGAACTAAACTTACATGAAACTTCCGTTGGGATGCTTTAAAGTCAAGCTTCAGTTTAAGATTCACCCTGTGATAGAAACATGTGACGGAGCATTACTAACCGGACTCAGATGGTTGGTTTCACCAAACCATCTAGGGAAGCTCCATTGAAGCCATTTGGAAAAGTATTTGAAAAATACTTGGAGGTGATTGGATCAATCTGTCTATCACCTTCTATCATTGGCCACTTCTGATTGGTTAACAATGGCTGGTACATGTGGAGCACAGCACTTCTGATTGGTTAACAACAATTTTTTTGTTGATAATTGCATCATTTCAAATCGCGATTTAAAATCGATTAATCGTTCAGCCCTAATCAGTATTTTACGAACAGTTTGACTCTTCTGAATTATCTTTACTCTTGAAACCTGTGTTTTTTTAACCATTTTGAGGCAGTTGAAAAATAGTGTAAACACAACATTAAGATAATTGCTATAGCTAACAGAGCAGTATTAGCATTAATGTTCCTGATCAAACTCTACATTTATGTCCAATATTCAGTCTTTTTTAGTTCTGCTCTACTGAGACCAATATGTGGCTCTTCAGCGGCTTAATGTTGACCAAATAGTCACTCATTTATTTTGATTTAATCAGAGGTTTTTGCATCTGGACACTATGAGCATGAGAGCCACGAGACTCAACCAATACAAAAACAACTAGAGTCTATCCATAATTTAATTTGTACTTTCTTACACCCTTTAAAAGAAACATACTGAAGCTTTGGCAGAGATAAGACATGCACATGCAGAGATAAGACATGCACATGCAGAGATAAGACATGCACATGCAGTAAAATCATGTTTAACTGAGGCTACGTTTAGTAAGGTGGGGTTTCTACAACTACGCAGCTCAACTATCAGCTTGTGAAACTCTGGGAGGTTTTGTTTTCCAGAAGCGGCATGCCCTGATAGCATTGTTATCAGATTAACGTGTGATTTATATTTACTTTTCAGTGATTAGACCTGACATTGCTCAACAGTCCTTTTTTTAAATACCAGCATTGAGACATTAGAGGACAAAGAAGGACAGTAAAGCTTAGTGGTCCATAAACAAGTACCACTGATGCATTAAAATGCTGGGAGCCAAATGTATTTTGTTATCTCTGTTTTCCATTCATTACTCACTGGTTTACAGTTTCTTTGTCTTGGTATTTTGCCAGAACTACTTCAGAGAACTCTTGTTGAACGCTCAATAAGCCTAGCTCCTTACCGTAGCATTTATGGTCACAATATGTGGACAACTTGGGTAATATTGAGACCTAAAACCGAATCTGGTGATATGTTTTCTTTCCAGTCTACTGGAAATGTCTGTGGAGAAGGCTTTTTTTTGCTTTGACATTACTTGCCCGTTTGGGATTTGCTTTCTTGTAGTGTGTCTATGCAAGGTTTTTGTTATGATTCGTGGAAAAAAGGTAGGACCCAAATGCAAAATACAAAAAAGGTAAAAAGGTCTAGGAACAAAAAGCGAGCTTTATTTAAAAAAAAAAAGCTGATGAACAAATCATGGCATGAAACAAACAGGTAGCACATGGTAGCAACAAAGCAAAAACTGACCATGAAGGGAGACAGGAAAGACAATGAACTGACAAGGAACACAGGGGAAGACAAGACTAAATACAAAGAGGGGTAATCACAGGACAAGACACAGCTGGGCAGGGGAGGCAGAAACACAAGGGCAACAGGTGAACACAATGAGCCAATCAGACACAGGAGGGAAAACACAGGAAGGAAGACCAGAGACAGGAAGGAAGACCAGAGACAGGAAGGAAGACAAGAGACAGGGAGAACAGAATTTCAACATAAAATCATGACAAGACAGAAACTGAGAAGTGACAGAAAACTAGGATTGTGACAGTTTTAAAGGTCCTCTATTATTCTGTTCTTCATCAATATATCACAGGTCTCAGATATATACAGAACCTGTCTCTGATTGGCTGAAACACCAAACAGATCATTGCAGCATTACCCATAATCCCCTCTGTTTCAGCCCTCTTTCCAAAGTGCTGATTCTCTGTCTGTTACTTTAGATGAAAATAAGGAGCCCCTCTCCACGCCCCTCTGAGAGAGATTTGGTTACAAAGAACTCAATGGTGCTCTAGGAGGAGATTCAGGTGATAAGGGGGGGGGGGGGGGGGGGGGGGGGTTATCTTGGTTGCTGATTGGCTAATGGTTACACAAGACAAAAAATCTCAGGAGGAGACGAGTCGGCCTACAGGAGTGAGGTACTGAAGCTCTCAGCTTGGTGTTCAGGGAACAACCTGGCACTGAACCCCACAAAAACCAAAGAGATCATCGTAGACTTCAGGAGGAATACTACCGACCTCGCTCCCCTCGACATTAACGGCGAGTGTGTGGAGAGGGTCCACACCTTCAAGTTCCTCGGCGTCCTCATCACCAGCAACCTTACCTGGAAGGACAACACCACAGCTGTCATCAAGAAGGCCCAGCAGCGTCTGCACTTCCTGAGGGTGCTCAGGAAGAACAACTTGGCCACTGAGCTGCTGGTGACCTTCTACCGCTCTACCATTGAGAGCCTATTGACATACTGCATCACAGTGTGGTACACCAGCTGCACTGAGGCCGACAGGATGAGGCTCCAGAGAGTCGTAAAAGCAGCACAGAGGATCATCGGCTGCCCTCTCCCCTCCCTGATGGACATCTACACCTCCCGCTGCCTCAGTAGAGCCAAGAACATTGTTAAGGACAGTTCACACCCCGGCGTTCACCTGTTCGACCTGCTGCCCTCCGGCAGCGCTACAGGTGTATCAAATCCAAAACAAACAGACTCAAGGACAGTTTTTTCCCAAGAGCCATCATTGCTCTTAACACCTGAAAGTCATACCCCATAATCATCCTGCATGTAAAATAAATGTGACTCTGTACATATATATCATTACTATCATTATTATAAATACATACCTACTATTATTATTTATTACATTATAGACATTATAGATTTTATTTTGATACTCCTGGAAATAATTACTGCACTTTATTCCTTATTCCTAAGTATGTATGCTGCGTGTATTTGTTGTCTATGTTGTGATGTTTTTTTTTTTGTATTGATGGCACCCTTGAAAGGGAGAAGCATTTATTTATCTCATTGTACCTGTATAATGACATTAAACCATTCTATTCTATTCTAACATCGTGATGACATCACAAAGTGACCAAAATCTGATCAGCTCATTTTCAGACAGGTTTTTATAGAAATGGATCAGGAGAAAAAGAGAGAGAATCTTTGTTCCTGAAACTTCCAGAGTCTCTTTCCACAGAGGGGACACATGTGATGTAGAAGGACATGAAGAAGAGGGGACACATGTTGATGTAGAAGAGACATGAAGAAGAGGGGACACATGTTGATGAAGAAGAGACATGAAGAAGAGGGGACATATGTTGATGTAGAAGAGACATGAAGAAGAGGGGACACATGTTGATGTAGAAGAGACATGAAGAAGAGGGGACACATGTTGATGAAGAAGAGACATGAAGAAGAGGGGACATATGTTGATGTAGAAGAGACATGAAGAAGAGGGGACACATGTTGATGTAGAAGAGACATGACGAAGAGGGGACACATGCTGATGTAGAAGAGACATGAAGAAGAGGGGACACATGTTGATGTAGAAGAGACATGAAGAAGTGGGGACACATGTTGATGTAGAAGAGACATGAAGAAGAGGGGACACATGTTGATGTAGAAGAGACATCAAGAAGAGGGGACACCTGTTGATGTAGAAGAGACATGAAGAAGAGGGGACACATGTTGATGTAGAAGAGACATGGAGAAGAGGGGACACATGTTGATGTAGAAGAGACATGAAGAAGAGGGGACACATGTTGATGTAGAAGAGACATGAAGAAGAGGGGACACATGTTGATGTAGAAGAGACATGAAGAAGAGGGGACACATGTTGATGTAGAAGAGACATGAAGAAGAGGGGACACATGTTGATGTAGAAGAGACATGAAGAAGAGGGGACACATGTTGATGTAGAAGAGACATGTGTCCCCTCTGTGTAGAGAGAGAGTCTCTTTCCACAGAGGGGACACATGTTGATGTAGAAGAGACATGAAGAAGAGGGGACACGTGTTGATGAAGAAGAGACATGAAGAAGAGGGGACACATGTTGATGTAGAAGAGACATGAAGAAGAGGGGACACATGTTGATGTAGAAGAGACATGAAGAAGAGGGGACACATGTTGATGTAGAAGAGACATGAAGACGAGGGGACACATGTTGATGTAGAAGAGACATGAAGAAGAGGGGACACATGTTGATGTAGAAGAGACATGAAGAAGAGGGGACACATCAACATGCCATGAAAATATTATGGCCTCAATAAAGTTAAAGCCCTATTAAATGTGCAATGTGCCTAGTGTCCAAAGTGTCCCAAGTGTCCCCCTCGAGAGAGAAAGTCGAAGTTAAGACTGGCTGACAGTTTTTTTTAAAAGGTCTTTGTGAAATATACCGGGATGTCCCAAAGTAAGGCTAAGACCGTTAGCTATCAGCAGATGTGGCTGTTGTGTTGATTAGGAAGCAGTTCTAATGCACATGTACTCATGCTGCTGGTCATCTATGTATCAGACATAGAAAGCTAATCAGGCCAATTTGAAATATCATGCTCAACATGCAGATAAAAACCGCGCAAATAGATATCAGCCGTGCAAAATAGAGAAAAAAGCCGGTGAGACCCAGGTTTTCGCAGTTTTCTAACGAACCGTTGATCCAAATAGCTTCAGAGGTGGCGTTGTGCTCCCTCAAGTCCTCAGCAACACAGAAGCCAAGCGTGAAGTAGATCAATTCAAGCGTTGGCGAGATAATTGAAACTCAGATGCACACACAAAAAGAGACGTCTGTCACTACTGTATGATGATTAATTTAAGATGACAAAACGGCCTCTTAATTCATTCAAAATCCGCTAAATATTTGCGTGGGGTTCATTCAGAAATTCTAGAAGGGAAGTTTCTGGATGACCATCTTATTACATGTTTCAAAACCATTAAGTGTTAAAGAGATCTTTGTCAAAGTCTGAGGGATTTTCTGTTTTGACATTTAGTACAAAAAAGCTTTTGTATATTGCTGTTTAGCCGTAGGGGAAATAACTGCTGGCATCCCTTCAGTGACTGAACAATTCTGTCAACTCCTAACATTGAAGTGGTTGTTAAACGCAAGCAAACAATAACTTGCTTTAGTATAGCTTTCTGATCATTTCCATGCTTTTCTGTTCTAAATATACTATAGCATCATTCAATTATATGGAAAAGTAAGCGGAACCCAATATAAATAGAAACACAATGCAAACATGTAAAAAAATGCAATTACAGAAAAACTGTCAAATGCTGCAAGTAGTGCACAGAATCAGTGGCGGCGCCAGAGATGTTCTTCTGGGGTGCTGTGGGGTAGCTTGACCCCTCACTCCCCACACACACACACACACACACACACACACACACACACACACACACACACACACACACACACACACACACACACACACACACACACACACACACACACACACACACACACACACACAACACACACACACACACACACACACACACACCACACACCACACACACACACACACGACTGTTAGAATGAAGGCTCGATAATCAGCTCACAGGTGTAAGCAGAGGTAAAGTGCTATTTCTTTAAGTGGGGGGGGGACCTCACCTCCTGTAGGGGGTCCTCACCTCCTGTAGGGGGACCTAACCTCCTGTAGGGGGGTCCGGGGGCATGCTCCCCCGGGAAGCTTTTTTTTCAAATGTTGAAGTTAAAAGCATCAATCTGGTGCACTTTGAGAGCAACATGGAGAGATCTATGGAAACATCTCTCAACACCAGATGAAGCAGAACTGGAAACAGATGTACTTTTTCTTTATTTTACAAATCACTCCCCTTTCAAACTCTATTCTTGTTTTACTGCCATATAGTATTTCATACCTGTTTTTCATTTATTCTCTTATTTTTTATACCTAGAATGATCATATGAAGGTGTGCCTCGGAAATACTTGTTTACATAAATGGTGACCAAACCGTTTGAGATCCACTGAGATAACTTAGACTAAAGGGAACTATCTGAACCCTCAGAGAGTCCTTTAGCTCCCTGAGCCTCTCAGTCTGACAGGAGAGGACTCTCAGTCTGAGAGGAGAGGACTCTCAGTCTGACAGGAGAGGACTCTCAGTCTGTCAGGAGAGGACTCTCAGTCTGACAGGAGAGGACTCTCAGTCTGACAGGAGAGGACTCTCAGGCTGACAGGAGAGGACTCCCAGTCTGACAGGAGAGGACTCTCAGTCTGACAGGAGAGGACTCTCAGTCTGTCAGGAGAGGACTCTCAGTCTGACAGGAGAGGACTCTCAGGCTGACAGGAGAGGACTCTCAGGCTGACAGGAGAGGACTCCCAGTCTGACAGGAGAGGACTCTCAGGCTGACAGGAGAGGACTCTCAGTCTGACAGGAGAGGACTCTCAGTCTGACAGGAGAGGACTCTCAGTCTGTCAGGAGAGGACTCTCAGTCTGACAGGAGAGGACTCTCAGTCTGACAGGAGAGGACTCTCAGTCTGTCAGGAGAGGACTCTCAGTCTGACAGGAGAGGACTCTCAGTCTGACAGGAGAGGACTCTCCTCCAGCTTGTTGTGGAAACAGCTCCTTATCTCCGTTAGCGTAGCTCGCTAACCAGATGCTAAGTAACAACAACAATCCCTGGCACCGGTGCGCTCTCTCTCTCTCTCTCGCTCGCTCAATCACACTAAATGCACTCGTGCCACACACACACAGCCGAGCTTGAATGAAACACAGAGACCCAGAAGTACTTACTCACTGTAGCATATTATTTTTGAATCATTCATTTTTCAAATTATGAATTTCACACGGTAAAAAAAACAAAAAAACATACATTTCTTGGCGCCGCCTATGCACAGGATACCGAACGCTGTCCCCGAACACGCGAAAAAAGGCATACGCATTACTGGGACACGATTGTTTTTATTATTTATCATGTTATGTTGAGCATGATATTTCAAATTGGTCCAACTAGCTTTTTTTGTCAGATAAATAGAAAACCAGCAGCGTTGGGATGTGTTACAGACGGTGTAAAAAGACTATGAAAGGTGTTGGTGGAATTTCTTACCACATTTTCTATCGTATTCCTTTTCAATGAACATCATAACTGTTTTTTAATGTAAGTATTTAATAGGAGTGTGGTTTCATTTAGTCACGCAGGTATGCTACTAGTTTGGTTTGGACTAAAACACAATATTGCATGTTTGTAGAACATTAATGGCCCCTTAAACGTACTGTTAAAAGTTAGTCATATTTAAGAACCCTTGATTTTGGAGAATGCAAGCAATTATTTGATGATAATACAACGAATATCTTTTAGTTTGTATCTAGATAAACTAAATGTCCGTTATTCTTCAGTTTAGAGAAATACAACAGGACCAAGAACCCGTCTACCCTACAGTTTGCAGGTTTTCTACCAAAGCCCATCCAACGTAGGTTAATTGGGACTCCTGCTTGTGCACTTTTACGTGTTGTGAAAGTAACCCTTGACTACATAATGTAAAGCAACTGTTAAAAGAAGATATCACAGTAAAATGTTGAGCATTTGAATGAACATGTTAAATACATTTACATAAGTGTATTGGATCAGATTATTGAAACAGGCAGGCAAATAGAAAGCTAAATGCTAATGCTAGGGTCATTTCAACCTCGTTAAGTTCCCTTGAACACATTTTTTTTTTAATTTGCTTCATGCTTCAATATGAAGAAATCAAATTTGACCAAAAACCTGCCGTACTGTTTGCGGGTTTTCTACCAAAGCCCGAGAAAATTACCTTATTTGGGACTCTTGCTTGTGCGCTATTACGTGTTGTGAAAGTAACTACTGCCTCTCTACCAAATCCCATACAATTTAGGTTAACTCAGGACTCTATATTGCCCAATCATCAGGAGGGATTTGTTCCAGAATACCCCGAGGACATTGGATAACAGTTCACAGATCACATGTCTGCGTGTTTGGAAAAACGTGATGGGATGGTACTTTTGATGTCATACAATTGGGGAATTTTTCATCTTTTGTTTAGAAGATTTTGCGTGTTTATCGTCAGCACGCAACAGAAACTTGAGCACAAATCCTTCATTTTTCTGGATACGAATGAAACCTTTCTTGGCAAAACCAGACATTTGACGGCAATTCCTGAGAAGTGAAATCGCCCACATTCAAATACAAAGACACATACTGTATTTAAGCACAACACCCACCCGTCACACACTTCTGACTGCCCTATTTGCCAAGATCCTGTCAACCATTGAAATCCGTTGCACTTCAGGAAAAACCCCCATGGGTATTCACAAAAGCTTTCAACAGGGCCTTATTAGTGAGGAATGACTTGTTCTGCACGGAAGAACAGAAACAGACATTAAATCCTATTTGTCGCATGTTGCTGCTTATTCATTAAACTAATAAAAGCGTGCAGCAGGTCCCAACCAGGTGTGTCTGCACTAGGGAGGCCATTTCCATAACACCAAAAAGGAGGACACCTTGGGATTCTCTTTTAGTTTTTATCCTGGCTTCACTGAATCCTTCACACTCAAAACACAATAAGACTAGTGTACTAACCACAAGTTGAATGTCTATTTTCGATACTTTTGCCCTTTCCTGGCTGCTTCCAAGAGTTGTTTGTTTGTAAGGAGTCTCTGGTACATGTCTGTGCACTCAAATGTGAAGTTGACACAAATGTGCAGCTCTGCCTTGACACTGTCCACATCCAGACGAGTTCTCTCATTTCTCCATGCTGAGGTCATCATTGAGAACACACGTTCTGTGTGGGCATTGCTACATGGGATGGAGAAGATGTAGGCGCTGACCTTCCTCAGATTCACAAGTGGGACTTCTGCTTTGGAAAACAGTTTCAGATACCGCTCCTCACTGTGGCATCCTTCCATTTCTGAAGAGCTGAGAATAGCTTCCACCATGCCATATTCCTCATAGAGTCCATCCATGTCAATGTCTTTCAGGCTGCAGGCCTGGACTGCATCACTGTATTCTCCATAGGACACAGCAGTTGTGAGGCCAAGCTTTGACACTTCACTATGAAAGCTGTTCTCAGAGAAGTCATACCTTTCACTCACGTATTTCTTGGCTCTTTCATAGAAAACAAGAAAATCAGCCTCACATTTCTTTGCCAGATCAGGGGTTAGCTGCTTGAGTTTGTTGTTCACAGCAAAGCCAAAACATGTGTCCTTTAACCTTCTCTCAAGTTTCCCTTTCAGTTCAGTCATTACCTTAAACACAGAGGTTATGCTGAATGATTTGGCCTCAAGTGCTTCAATGCAGTCTGAAAACACTTTCAGAATGTGACTGAGGAAGAGAAAATACATCTCAGATACTTCGTTGCCATCCTCTCCAAAGCATTTCCACAAAATCTTGGAGCATTCCTCCTCACCTAGACTCTGGAAGTAGCTGGTCAGGGGTCTCCAACACTTCAGGATTCTGTCAATAGATGGCAGCAGAGACAACCATCTCGTGACAACGTGCAGCAGCAGATTGCATTCCTCCACTTCCACGAACTCGCAGAATTCCTTCAACTGCGCCGTTCTGCTAGCTGAGATGCTAAAATGGCTATACACCTTAAGCACAACATTTTCAATGTCAATATCCAAGTTGCTTGCTGCATATCTTGTTGCATTGTGTAGAACAGGGGTCGGCAACAGGCGGACCGCGGTCCGGATCCGGACCCAGATGCCGACCTATACGGACCCGGACCTATAATCAATACATTAATAGGGGATTTCAATTTTGACGGGGCGATTCAATTTTAACCGCTGCCGACAGGGGGCGAAAGAGACGAGTGAGCGATACAGGGAGAGAAACACAGAAGAAGAGACGGGAGAGCGGCAGATAGAAGCGGAGAGGAAAGTGAGTGAAGAGAATAATTAGCGATACAGGGAGAGAAGCGGAGAGGAGAGTGAACAGGCGTGTTAGCGGCAGACAGGGAGAGACAAATAATTACACATGGCGCTCTCCAAGAATAGGAAAGTGGACAGTGAGAACAGAGCTTTTAACCCTGAGTGGACTCATTCATGTTCATCCTGCCCACTGGGAGCACAGAGCCAGTGTGTCTCATGTGTTCAGAGACCGTGGCGCTCATTAAAAGTGCCAAAACGCCACTATGAGACAAAACACTAAGTGTTTGACCAAACACAGATTGATTTAAACTCCTGGCAGGACAAGCACAAGCTCAATTCTCGCACTGAATTAAAAAAAAGTGAGTGAGGGACTGCAATATAAGAGGGAAAGAAAGAGAAACTTTAAAACTGTTCAATTGTTATGATGTGTAAAGACTGATTGTTAAGTTACGCTTAGTTCTGCAGCTTAACGTTGCATTCGGAGAAAACACGGAGATGTAATCCATTTAGCCAAGCCTGGCATATTTTATTATAAGGGCTGCACGCATCACTCTCACGGTGACAGCCTCCACTGGAATAGATCTGGTTCCACACACACGTGCAATCAAGAGCTGTGATTAGCCTATAGGAGGCAGGCATGCATCCTATACCCCTTGTCCTTGCGCCTCACTGTGGCACAAGCACAACATTGCACATCACATGGAACAGTACAGTACCACATACAAGTGAGGACATATATCCCATCAAATCTCAACACCCCCACTTGTTCTCAGGTTGTTATAATCTTAAACAAGAAAAACAAAACAAAAACATCAGAAAAAATACAGAATGAATGTGAACCCCTGTGTCTTGTTACACATTTCAAACTCCAAAAATAATTGCACCAAACCTCTTCAGTTTCAATTTAGTTGCAGGTTTCGTCATTATATCAGCAACCATATCATCTGTAGGACAATACATCAGAATGACTCTCCCCTCACTCACAGTGGATCTGATAAAGTGGTACTTTATGTCCACGTGCTTACTCCTCTGTCTGTTTACAGGGTTTTTGGCGAGAGCAATCGTTCCCTGATTATCCTCATGTACTACAGTTTGTGTGTACTTGTAGTTATCTATACCTTCTAGTAACTGTTCTAGGTATAGACACTCCTGTATGGTTGAAGCCAGTGCCATGTACTCCGCCTCGCATGTGGAGAGCGCTACTGTGGGCTGTTTGAGTTTTCCATGAAACTAGACAGCTGTTCTTACTAAGACTCACACAGTATCCTGTGGTACTGACATCAGACGCCCAGTCAGCATCACTGTAGGCCTGTATACCTAGCTTCTCACTGTTGTTTCTTTTGAAACTTAACCCTTTCTCAGAAGTACCTTTGAGGTATCTTAGAACATGTTTCACAGTAACCCACTGCTCTTCTGTAGGCTCAGCAAAATACTGTGATAACCTGCTTACCACAAAGCTTAAGTCTGGTCTGGTACAAGTGGTTAGGTATATAAGGCTTCCTACAGCCTCCCTGTACATCCTGACATCATTCATTTTTACTGCATCCTCAGTATATTCTAGTTTTGGTTCACAGGGCGTTTCTCTGGTTCTACAGTTTTCCATATTAAAACGCTGTAGTATCTTGTTAGTGTACTTTTCCTGTGACATGGTTACACATCCATCAGATTGGCTGAAATCGATACCCAGAAAATGTTTGAGTCTGCCTAGATCTTTCATTTGAAACTTTCCTGCGAGCATCTCTTTCACCTCTCTCAAAATCTTCTCATTGCTGGCTGCAATGATCAAGTCATCGACCCATATGATTATGATCGCCTTTTTGTCTTTTGACTCTTTGGCATAAACACAGTGGTCGGCTGGATTTTGTGTGAATTCGTTTTCAGTTAAACAATCGTGCAAGACTCTATTCCAATTTCGCCCTGATTGTTTGAGACCATAAAGTGATTTTTCTAGCTTATACACTAGACCATCATCCTTCTCTTCATAACCCTCTGGTGGATTGATATATATATCATAGTCTATGGGAGCGTGCAAATACGCTGTTTTCACGTCCATCTGGTGTAGGAGCAGGTCCTCCTGCGCTGCTTTCTGTAACACCACCCTTACACTCGTCAGGTTTGCTGTGGGTGAAAACGTCTCCCCATAGTCTATTCCCATTACCTGGCTGTAACCCTTGGCCACAAACCGTGCTTTGTATTTGTCTCTTCCCTCTACATCGCTCTTGATGGAGTAAACCCATTTACCCCCCACTGTTTTCTTGCCTATTGGCAGGGTTGTTGGGGTAAATGTCTTGTTCTCATTTAATGAGTGGACCTCCTCATCCATGGCTTTTACCCACTCTTTTGAGTTAGCCGACCTCATAGCCTCCCCAAAAGTCTGTGGAACACCATATACCGCTCTGTAGCAGTAGTCTACAGTGGTATGAACCCCATCACTATCACTGTCTTCATCTACGAAGTCATCTAAGTGACTAGGTTTCCTCCTTTCTCTAGTTGGATACCTCCTAGTCTCAGGTTCATCACCTGTCACACTCTGTTGTGTTTGGTTATGGCCATTTGGCCTCATAACTGCACCTGGACCACCACTATGTGTACTTCTACTCCGCACACTTGGCTCTTGAGCATTCTCCGCTCTCCTATTGACCTCCTGCGTGGTCTCGCTAGTCCTAGGCTGTCTCATATGGCCATAGCCATCATTTGGGTCTGTCTCTCCTGTCTGTGTCTGTTTCTCTACAGCTGCCCTGCTCACAAACTTCACTAGCCTGTGTTTGTGTACTTTATTAGTATCTGGATTATATACCAAATACGCCGGGCTGTTCTTGTCATATCCCACAAAACACCCCTGGTCACACCTGGAATCCAGTTTACCCTTATCCTGTTTGTACATGTAGCATACAGACCCAAATTTCTGCATTTTAGATACATTAGCCTTCTTGCCTGTCAGCAGCTGGTAAGGGGTCTGCCCTGTACGCCTATTAAAGCATCTGTTACGTACCACCGCTGCTGTTTGTATTGCATAGTGCCATAGCTGTTTTGGTAGCTTGCTTTCAACTAGCATGCACCTGCCCATCTCAAATAGAGTACGCCAACCCCTCTCAGCAGTCCCGTTCTGGTGCGGGGAATACGGAGCTGACGTTTCATGTCTGATTTTATTTTTCCTCATCAGTGTTTGGAAATCATTGCATGTATACTCCGTTCCGTTATCTGATCGCATGCACATCACTTTCCCATAAGGGGATATATCTGCTAGGAACTTTTCCGTAGCTTGTACTGTGTCGCTTTTCTTTTTCAGAAAATATACGAACACTGCGCTCGAGTAATCGTCAGTGAACGACAGCGCATATTTGTAACCATCTGCTGACTCTGTGGCTACAGGACCTGCTAGGTCTGTGTGCACCATCTGTAAGGGAGCCTCTGCTCTGGTATCAGGGTTTCTATTTCTCGTTTGGGCAAACTTTCCCTGAATACACACCTCACACTCATGTTCGGGCCTAACTGCTTTGCCCTTGATCTGCATACCCTCAACCACATTCTGCAACTTAAGAACATCGTCATAATTACAGTGGCCTAATATCTCATGCCATGTCTGAATGTCATGACATGCATTACATTTGTCATTAGACTCACCCTCAGTATGCAGATAGTACAATTTTCCATAAACATGAATGTCAAATCTGGTACCGTCTCTGGTTATCAGTGCGTCTTCCTCTTCTTTAAAGACAACCGTGGCCCCACTGGTAGTCGCCGCCTTTACCGAGAAGATGTTCTGGGGGTACGACGGTATGAATAAAGCGTCTCTCAGCGTCGCCTTGTGTCGCCGTCCTCCGCTGTCGATTAGGGAAACCTCAGCATTTCCCCTTCTCTGAGCGACCCGCTGCATCGGGTGCCGTCTGCCAACTCGACGCTGTGCTTTTCTGGTCTGAACGCGCTGTCGAAATCTTTGAACTGGGTCACGTCGGTGATGATATGTGATGTGGCTCCCGTGTCCACCATCAGGCCCTTTTCCTGGATGCCGCTCGCCGGCTGCTGCTCCCCGTCCCTCATCTTGAACGCGAAGTCGGCGCCGTCATCATCTTCTGTGATTTTACACGCTCCATCCCTTTTGTCCTTACCGTCCTTATCCTTACGCCTACATGTGGCGTCTTTGTGTGTGTCGCTTCTGCATCGACTACACCATGTCTTCTGTCGACAGTCTTTCGCTCGGTGACCTTTGGTGCCACACTTGAAGCACACCATCTCTGTGTTTCTTTGTACCGGTCACGTGCGTTTGTCTTGGCGGGTCGCCGCCCGGTTCTCCCTGGGTCTTCATCACACTGTCGCCCGACTCAGCTGCGTTTGTCTTCTCTGTTTCTTCAAAACTTCGTAGCTTAGTCTTGAATTCAGCAAATGTGATATTATCATTTGTATGTGCCACATGTATTGCGAATGGCTTAAAACTCCCAGGCAGTCCTTTTAAGACCATAGCTACTAGTAGACCATCTCCCAACGTCTCACCTGCATTTCGCAGTGCTGTGATGGCTGTTTCTGCTCTGATGATGTAGTCCATAATACTTTCGTCGCCCGCTTTCTGGAGCGATGTAAGCATGGTGTACAGGTTAATTATCCGGGGTTTTCCCTTCCCGGCATAATACTCTCTTAATATGTTTAGAGCCTTTCTTCCATCGTCGGCAGCATCCTCATAACTAATGAGAGGCTCTTGTCGTCCAACAGTTGAATCATCTCGGCATACGCGTCGGCATTTTTCTTGTCGTCTGCCGCTCTTTCCGCTTCAGTCCTCGGTTCTCCCAGGACCGTGTGTTTTAGTCCAATTAAATGGAAATGTCCCAACATTTTGGTCTCCCAAATCTCATATTTGGTCTCATCTCCGTCGAACGCCAGTCGAGGCAACCAGCTTGTTCCTCGTTGATCCATGATGCTAGCTTGCTCTCCTTGCTAGCTTAGCAACCCATTAGCACGCTGTTTGTTGCGACTACTACACGGTGGAAACCGACAAACTTTTCTTCCGAACGACTCCTGGGCCCATAACCTGTTAGGTTACGCTTAGTTCTGCAGCTTAACGTTGCATTCGGAGAAAACACGGAGATGTAATCCATTTAGCCAAGCCTGGCATATTTTATTATAAGGGCTGCACGCATCACTCTCACGGTGACAGCCTCCACTGGAATAGATCTGGTTCCACACACACGTGGCAATCAAGAGCTGTGATTAGCCTATAGGAGGCAGGCATGCATCCTATACCCCTTGTCCTTGCGCCTCACTGTGGCACAAGCACAACATTGCACATCACATGGAACAGTACAGTACCACATACAAGTGAGGACATATATCCCATCAAATCTCAACACTGATATTGTTCTATAATCGTCTGAAACTGTTAAGTCATGATGTGAAACGGTTAACAAAGAAAAAGGGAAACTCAAGCTGCTGCTACACTTTATTTTATTTATCTAAAATTAAGCACTTTTAAGATGCACATATTTTCAAAAGCTATTTTATTTATTTTCTCCTATTTTATTTTGAAATGCAGCCAGAGAGGAACATTACACATATCCACAGTATTTTACTGTATATCTGTGTAGTTCAATGTTAATTGACAATAAATATTGTTGTTTATGAATTGTACTTTCTTTATTTGATTGGCAGTCAGTTGTTGATTACATGCAGACGTTGATAAAGCTACAGCTACTTCAATATATATCACACTAACTCATAAAGCAACTTAGACATTTTGATGTTCCGGACCTTTGCATGGGGAGATTTTCTCTAACTGGACCTCGTTGAATTTTAGTTGAATACCCCTGACCTGCTCTGTCCAGACGCATGGGGATCACCTACTCTGTCCAGACGCATGGGGATCACCTACTCTGTCCAGACGCATGGGGAGCACCTGGGGTCCGTATAGGTCGGCGTCCGGATCCGGACCGCGGTCCGCCTGTTGCCGACCCCTGGAGCAGGTGATCCCCATGCGTCTGGACAGAGTAGGTGATCCCCATGCGTCTGGACAGAGTAGGTGATCCCCATGCGTCTGGACAGAGCAGGTGATCCCCATGCGTCTGGACAGAGTAGGTGATCCCCATGCGTCTGGACAGAGTAGGTGCTCCACAGGTCATCCCTTTTGCTATTGATGAGTCGTTGTAGATTGTGCGATCAACTTGTATTCCACAGTCTACACTCCTGTATGACTGGTGATGCTTGACGGCATGATAAACTTTACAAAGTTCTGCAGCGGAGATTTGGTCATCTTGAGGCGATGAAGCTTCACGGAAAGATGATAAAAGTGAAGAGGCACCTGCGCTTTGATCGTTGCTTTTGTGCTTATCTGTGTTAGCATGTCTGTCGACAGCACCTTTTCCTTTGCTGCTTGCGTCCACATCGCAACGACACAACGTGCAAAAAGCATGGAAGTCGTCCTTTCGGCTTTTTCTGAGGAATCCATGCTCTTTTGACCATTCAGGATTAAATGAAGTCTTTCGTTTCGGCATTTCTGCGGTTTAACCTGCCGCTAACTAGGCGGAGTCGGCTCGTGAGCTAGTCCGCTAGCGCTAACGTCACTCTGTGCTACAGTGCCCTGCCGTGAACGGGACGTCAAGAAGCACATGGCTAAATGTTTACGTTTATTAACCAATGAAATACAAGATATTTATTTGACATCGCAATCAGCCAATCATTTGTAAGACCACAAGTCTTACGGGGATATATACTTACACGTAACTTATTTTTTGTATTTCTTTGTATAATTGTCTATTTTTTTTTTATACCCTAAAAGTATAAAATTGGGATGACCTCAAAAGGAGGACAAATGAGCGTCCGGCCCAAGGCTGCGCCGGACTGTCCGACCTAAAACCGGACGGATGGCCACCCTACTCTGCACTGATGTTATGTTTGATTTGATAAATACAAAACACACAATTTCCTCTCGTGTAAATCACAAGCATTTATAAAAGGTGCGTTCCACCCTACAGATCACGCTACTGTCGTTATAATCTATTCAATCTGTCAGCAGACTGTGCAGGTAAGCATCCCAAAAAGGCGTGACCAGGACATGGAAAGCTTTTTCAAACGCTTCACATCTGATATTTGACAATATGCACGGAAGCCTTGAGGGCAGAAAGAGGAGACACCATGCATTAAAGGGTCAGGTAAAGGTAAAGTTTATGATATTTACACCACTTTAAGGTTTTGTCCGTATAAAGCTAACCTGAAGCTAAGCTAAAAGCAGCTAATGTTGGGCTATAAAGGAACTACAGCACGGTCACATGACTTCACGTCACCACCGCTAAGCTAAAGGTGGCTAATGTTGGGCTATAAAGGAACTACAGAACGGTCACATGACTTCACGTCACCACCGCTAAGCTAAAGGTGGCTAATGTTGGGCTATAAAGGAACTACAGCACGGTCACATGACTTCACCTCACCACCGCTAAGCTAAAGGTGGCTAATGTTGGGCTATAAAGGAACTACAGCACGGTCACATGACTTCACGTCACCACCGCTAAGCTAAAGGTGGCTAATGTTGGGCTATAAAGGAACTACAGCACGGTCACATGACCACGTCACCACCGCTAAGCTACAGGCGGCTAATGTTGGGTGTGATGACGTTTAGTCGTCTCATTTAGACACTTGTTAGCAACCGCCATTTTTAAATTCACCAGTGGGGTATTTACTGACATAATCTCTTCAGTTTGTGCTAACCACAGACCTTATTTCAGGATAACAACCAAAAACACATTCATAAAAAACATCCAGACCAGCGGAGAGGAAATGATAAAATGCCGAGTCATGGCAGGGAGAGTAAAGTATGGGGAAAAAGGCTTGTATTTCTAGCCGTGTCAAATTACTACCATTAGCAGTTAAAATCTGAAGACTACTCTAACACACTCATGCATAGTTAAAAAACACCCGGTGGAAAAATTATGGATCAATGAATCCATTAAACTTTATTTATGTCACATGTTTCATACACAAAAGGCACACACCATGAAACCATAACAATAACAGAACACTAACCCTCCTCTCAATACAAAGACAGAGAAAAACCTGTTAGTGTGTGTCTGTCACCTTTCCCCTACTTTGTAACTTTCGGTGCAGTTTGGTATAAGAAATCTGATATGTTGCTATTGTTCTAAAACCAAAATCATCTCTGCATCTCACAGATGGGTAAACAAGAGTTTTTATTTCCTCATTTCTTCTCACAGTCAAGAGTCCAAACTCCACTTTCTTCTGTCAACAATCTCCGACACTCCCAACTCCTGGCGACCAGGCCGGAAAAATAGCTGGCTAATGACAGATTAATTAATGTAACCACACTACATGATACTCTTTAAAGTAGAGACACTACACACTGATATACACCTGAACATCAGCAGGAGAGGACTCTTTAAAGTAGAGACACTACACACTGATATACACCTGAACATCAGCAGGAGAGGACTCTTTAAAGTAGAGACACTACATACTGATATACACCTGAACATCAGCAGGAGAGGACTCTTTAAAGTAGAGACACTACATACTGATATACACCTGAACATCAGCAGGAGAGGACTCTTTAAAGTAGAGACACTACATACTGATATACACCTGAACATCAGCAGGAGAGGACTCTTTAAAGTAGAGACACTACATACTGATATACACCTGAGAATCAGCAAGAGAGGACTCTTTAAAGTAGAGACACTACATACTGATATACACCTGAACATCAGCAGGAGAGGACTCTTTAAAGTAGAGACACTACATACTGATATACACCTGAACATCAGCAGGAGAGGACTCTTTAAAGTAGAGACACTACATACTGATATACACCTGAACATCAGCAGGAGAGGACTCTTTAAAGTAGAGACACTACATACTGATATACACCTGAACATCAGCAAGAGAGGACTCTTTAAAGTAGAGACACTACATACTGATATACACCTGAACATCAGCAGGAGAGGACTCTTTAAAGTAGAGACACTACATACTGATATACACCTGAACATCAGCAGGAGAGGACTCTTTAAAGTAGATATTTTTTTCCTGTCTTATTCATTTATTCTTGAAATGTGTATTTTCTTAATTTAAACATAATGTTATAACCTGCAGTATGAACGTTTTCATGTGAAGCAATTTGTGTTTGAACATGCTCTAATATTAAAGTTGGTCTGCTTTCAAGTCTGTGTAGAAGTTGTAAATGTCTCCTCATTCTGATAAAGGATCAATGAGTCAGACGACTAAACAACGCCTCTCTTATTATGGGATATAGAGGGCAGGTTAACAGGATGCATGCTGGGACAAAACGCCTGGCTGCTCCTCCAGATTAAACATTTGCCAATGTCCAACTGCAGACTCTCAAAGTTAATGGAAGTTCAAGTATGTTATGTTTTTATTTATTTATATCTTTGAGCATTTCTGTCTTGCATAGCAGACAGCGGATAAGGACAAAGAGACACGAGACATGGGAAAGAGACGGATAAAACACATCTTTTATTCTGAGTCTAAACCATTTTTTAAATCCTGATTCTCCAGAAATAGGTACGCCTTAATTCCTTTTCCTTTTTATGTTTATTTTCATGGCTCTGTTGTTTAAGTTATAAGCATGTTTTGGTTTTGCCTGTGTGGGCATGTGCGGGTGGAGGGAGGGAGGGAGGGGGGAGTGTAGTGAGTGTACTGTGATATTACAATGTAAATGAAATGGCATCGATTATTGTACACTATAATGAAATAAAAAGACTTGTAAAGAAAGAAATAGGTACGCCTTAATCCAAAGAATCGTCAGCTAAATCCAAGGCTCCTCCAACAATGCAACATAAGACATAAAACAATAACACCATTTTAAAAAGCGCAATGAGAAACAGAATAGAAATGTAACAGTAACTTAATACACAATATACTGATTTAATATATGCACAAGTAGTAGGTTTCTTTCAATGAAGAGTAAGAGAATACAAAATGAAAGAACCCTTGTAAACATTAAGCCGTCATTTATTAAACATTAAACAGAGCACAAGTTCAACAGCACCCCTACTAACCCCAGTGACACCCGATGTCTTTCAACTCACTGGAAGAGGAAGGAGGAATAAACCAAACAAAGAAACATTGAGCTCGGAAAATAACAGAATAATAAATGCATGTTCTCCCCGGGTAGTCTGTGTCTGTTGAGTTGATTTGGTGAGTTTATCCTGTCGAAGAAAGGGATGACTCGGTAGTAGTCCTCTGCAGAAAATAAAATAGCTGCAAGTGACCAATGTGCAGGTGATGCAGGAGAAGTGATCCACATAGAGTCCAGAGCCTGTTTCAGAGAGCCTATTTCAAGAAGAGATTGAAGGGCCATCTACTAATGACCATGTACCCTTGTGAACTGTGAACCCTAATGTCATGCTTTGTACTGGTGGGTGTCTTGTGCACTCATCCTTGGCTGAGTTTGATATTGAAAGTGGATGACATTGTTGATGATGTACAGGCCCGGACTGGCCATCGGGAGGACCGGGAGGTTTCTGTCTGTCTACATGATGTGGCCTGCCTCACAGAGGGGGACTGTCTGTCTACATGATGTGGCCTGCCTCACAGAGGGGGACTGGCTGTCTACATGATGTGGCCTGCCTCACAGAGGGGGACTGTCTGTCTACATGATGTGGCCTGCCTCACAGAGGGGGACTGTCTGTCTACATGATGTGGCCTGCCTCACAGAGGGGGACTGGCTGTCTACATGATGTGGCCTGCCTCACAGAGGGGGACTGTCTGTCTACATGATGTGGCCTGCCCACATGGCCACTTCCATACCCATCATAAATCAAAGCCTTCGATTGGTTTCTGTTTGTCATTCAAGCTCGGGAGGGTGTGTGTATGTGTGTGTGTGTGAGAGAGAGAGAGAGAGAGAGAGAGAGAGAGAGAGAGAGAGAGAGAGAGAGAGAGAGAGAGAGAGAGAGAGAGAGGAGAGAAAGAAAGAGAGAGAGAGAGAGAGAGAAGAGAGAGAGAGAGAGAGAGAGAGAGAGAGCACCGGTTACTTGTATTTTTGTTGTTAGCATCTGGCTAGCTAGCTGCTCTAACAGATATAAGGAGCTGTTTCAACACCAAGGTGGAGGGAGAGTCCTCTGCTGTCAGACTGAGAGAGATAACTATACAGCTCAGGTGAGGTTATGTGTTTAGATAGTTAACTTAGTCTAAGTTCTCAGTGGGTCTCAAACGGTTTGGTCACCATTTATGTAAACACATATTTCCATTTGAGGGGGGAGTGATTCGTCAAATACGCATGAATACAAAGAAAAATGTTTAACTAGGTGAAAAAAGGTAAGATACACTTTTAAAACTTGTTGAGAGCTAAAACTAGTCTTTGCTGCTGCCTCAAAGAGGAGCAGGGGGGAGAGGGGGGAGAGGAGGGAGAGGAGGGAGAGGAGGAGAGGGGGAGAGGGGGGAGAGGAGAGAGGGAGGAGAGGGGGGAGAGAGAGAGGAGGGAGGGGGGAGAGGAGGGAGACAGGTGAGGCTGATTCAGGAGCCCAGACACACACAACTATAAATGAACCAAAAATAAATAAATAAACAACTTTCCATCTTTTTTTATATTGGTTATGGTATGTTATTTGTTATTGTATGTTATTGGTTATTGTATGTTATTGGTTATGGTATGTTATTGGTTATTGTATGTTATTGGTTATTGTATGTTATTGGTTATGGTATGTTATTGGTTATGGTATGTTATTGGTTATTGTATGTTATTGGTTATTGTATGTTATTGGTTATTGTATGTTATTGGTTATGGCCATGTTCTTATGATTTTATGATTATTGAAATGTATACAGTTCTGTTTCATATGGGTGTTCCCATAGATCTAGTCTAGGGGTGCAACAACTAATCGACTTAATCGATTAAAATCGATGACCAAATTAGTTGCCAACTAATTCAGTCGTCGATTCGTTGGTGACGTCATCACGTGTGTTTCACAGGCAGTTCAGCTCCAACGTTATCGGTCTTTTTATCGGTACAGGAGACATTTAAAACATATATGTCATATGTATTATTGCTACATAAACATTATATCGCAGTCTTAGTGTCGCCAACTCCGTTTCTAATATGCAATAAGACTACAAAATGCGTCTATGATGTATTTTCGATCTTTCCAATCCAGACGAGAGATCTCTCTCTCCCCCGTCTGGGTGTGAGGGGGCGGGGCAGTTTACACACACGCAGCTGCTACATGCATGCAACACACACACACACGGAGGAGATGGCGGAGAGAAGCGCTCCAAGGTGTGGTTAAACTTTACTCGTCTCGATGTGGACAATGCTCGTTACCAAAAGTGCAATAAGAGTTTAGTAGCTAAGGGCGGTAACACGAGCATTTTGTCTAAACATTTAGCAAAAGTGCACCACATTCAGACGGAGGAATGCACCGGGTTCGACTGGTTTCTAGTAGCTCTGTAGCCCCATCCACGAGTAACGTTTCCACGTCAGGTGTTATGTATGCTAGCAGCAACACACAGAGTTAACTCAATGATTCAAACATGGGTTAATGATTAGAGGTAACTGAGTTATTTATTTTGTTAAAGTTTCAGCTATTCTGTTTACAGTTCTGTCATCAGATTATTTAATATGATTTGTTAAAACAATGTTGTTTCTTTTGATGTGAAATATTATTTATTTAATTTAAATAAAAAGCAATGTTCATTTTGTTCACAATTTGTTTAGTTAATTTACCTTATTTATTTTCAAAAGAACCGATAAGACTATCGTTAAAGGACCGGATCGATAAGCAGTATCGATAAAAGTAGTAGTACAGTTAAAACCTTAACGATCCGAATAATCGATTAATCGTTTCATTAATCGATAGATTAATCGATTATCAAATTAGTCGTTTGTTGCAGCCCTAATCTAGTCTCTTTATTTTCCCCATATCAGTCTGTAGTGTCTCTACTTTAAAGGGTCCTCTCCTGCTGATGTTCAGGTGTATATCAGTCTGTAGTGTCTCTACTTTAAAGAGTCCTCTCCTGCTGATGTTCAGGTGTATTCAGTATGTAGTGTCTCTACTTTAAAGAGTCCTCTCCTGCTGATGTTCAGGTGTATATCAGCATGTAGTGTCTCTACTTTAAAGAGTCCTCTCCTGCTGATGTTCAGGTGTATATCAGTATGTAGTGTCTCTACTTTAAAGAGTCCTCTCCTGCTGATGTTCAGGTGTATATCAGTATGTAGTGTCTCTACTTTAAAGAGTCCTCTCCTGCTGATGTTCAGGTGTATGTCAGTATGTAGTGTCTCTACTTTAAAGAGTCCTCTCCTGCTGATGTTCAGGTGTATATCAGTATGTAGTGTCTCTACTTTAAAGAGTCCTCTCCTGCTGATGTTCAGGTGTATATCAGTATGTAGTGTCTCTACTTTAAAGAGTCCTCTCCTGCTGATGATCAGGTGTATATCAGTATGTAGCGTCTCTACTTTAAAGAGTCCTCTCCTGCTGATGTTCAGCTGTACACCCAACTCTTCAGGACTTATGTCTTGAATGTTGTATTTTGTTGTATTGTTTTAAGTGTCGGACCCCAGGAAGAGTAGCTTTTGTCAGAGCAAAAGCTACTGGGGATCCTAAATAAACATAAACATTAACATTAACATACATGTCAAATAGAATATGTTGAGTAGTATTTATGTGTTCAGAACCAGCCTGAAAACTCGTTTGTGCTTTGTTTAAAATGATTCGGGGCTAAAAACTATAAAACCCGCACTCCAGTTCCAGTTTAACAGATATATTTAATCGGGAAAATATTGAACTGTATTTTTTCTTTATTTATTCTATGTAATTTTGTATTACTTTATATGTCTACTTCTGGTGTTTATACAACATATATGATGTTAATTAATGTTCTAATGAAATAAATAAAATAAAATAACGGTTATTTTCCGGTTTAGTTGAGAGCGGACGTGACGTAGCAGCTGAGGCGGGTTTTATTCTTTACAAAACGCAACTGCGCATGCGCTGTGGGCCCCGTGGATAAACAAACCTTCAGTTCAGAGAAACACCAGCGAGACGTTATACTCCAGAAAAGGTAAATATATATATTTAAACATGTGTGAAGACAGAGGAGAGACACAGTTAACACACAGGAAACACAGCTGAAAGTCAAGTTATTTGATCTAGAAGACAGAGAGCGAAGACTCGGTTAGCTTCACTGCTAAGAGGCTAATGCTGAAGCTAAGCTAATGTTTCTGTTATTTAGAAAGACTTCAGTAACCAAGACAACGATCAGCAAAGGTGGTAGAGAGGTGTATAAGTAAAGATAAAGATCATTACTGCTTTCATCTACAGTGAAATACTTTAGTAAGCCTAATTTATCTGAGTATTGCACAGTTGAATAATTGTAAAGTTTAAGAAAGTTATTAGGGTCTCATTTCAGGGACGTAATGCTGAATTTCATGTTTAAAATGTGTATTAATTGACTGTTTTTGTGTTTCACTATCCGTAGCGATGACACAGACTCGTGTCTCCTCGGCTCAGAGCTGGAGCTCCAGCAGCAGGAAGAGATTTACCAACAGCTGCTGATGCAGGTAACACATCTGATGCTTTACAGACATTACTGCAACATCACAGGTTCAGGAGAGATTCATTTCAAGATTCAAGGCTTTTATTGTCATGTGTACATTAGCTACAGTGTAGATATGTCAATGATAATCTTAGGTCACAGGCTCCTCCAACAGATCAACACAATAACAGATACAATAGTGCAGGTAAATACAAAAAAGCACATGACGAAAAGTAAACAAACACTGAAATAATGAGATGGAGAAGAGCACAAAGACACGGCAGCCATTGTTGTTGAGAGGAGGGAACATGCTGTTGATGCTGTAGAAATATGTTGGCCTAAGTCCAGAAAATACATGTCTTCTAAGATTTTTTCAATCAGTTATGTATTGAAGTGATTTCAGTTTAGTTAGGGCTTAAGTCCCAGGCTCCTCCAACAATGCAAGAGATGCTGCAAGTGACCAATATGCAGGTAATGCAGGAGAAGTGAAGTATCTGCATCAGGAGGGTCAAACTCAAATACACAGCGGGCCAAAATTAAGAAATGGTACTAGTCGAGGGCCGGACTGGTTCAATGTTTATTGCAGAACTTATTGAAATGAACTTATTGCACATATTAAACCTGGAACTAACAAAGCTTAAATTATTTCCTATAAAAACAACATTAAACATTAAATAATCAGTTGCATTCATTTCTTATGGCTCTATCTGCAGCTTTTCCAGAGTCATTTCTTAGGATTACATTTTTCCACAGGCCAACAACAGCTTCAAAAAAACTATTTCCTCAAAGAAAAAACCAAACATGCCTGTTGTCTCAAGAGAGAAAGTGCAGAAGGAAACATGGAAACTCAGGTTGCTGCTCTGATGCTAGTTCAAGCAGATACTTGGCATCTCATCTTGGGTTCATCAATGTTTGGGGTCAGGCTCTGAGCTGAGGAGACCCTCAGGATTGAGTGAAGGTGTGTGTGCAATATACCGGAGGGCCAGATCTAATAGTAATTAGAAATTATCCTGCGGGCCGAAATTAAATCCACCAAGGGCCGGATTTGGCCCCCGGGCCTTGAGTTTGACACATGTGATCTACATGAAAAATAGATAGTATTTTCTCTGATGCTTCACAGCCATTACTGCAAACACAGGGACATCACAGGTTCAGTAGATGAGGAAAATGGTGTTGATACTGTAGAATATGTAGGCTGTAGTCCAAAAAACAACTGATTTCTAGGGTTTCTATCAGTTTATGTATGTGATGTGATTTCAGTTTAGTTAGGGCTTGAGTCCCAGTTCTCCAACAATGCAACATGAATATATATAAGACATAAAACAATAAAAATAGTGCAAGAAGAAACAGAATATAAATAAAATAGTGCACGAGATGCTGCAAGTGCCAATGTTCAGGTGAAGGACACAAATGTGTTCAGAACAAGCATGAAGGTATCACTTCAACAATGCAACATAAATATATAAATGTAAGGAAATGGTAAAACAAAGTGCAACAGAAAAGTAAAAACCATAAAGTGACTCACTCAAGCGTACAGCAAGTGTACTGCGTGTCGGCACTCTCTCATATCTGTGTTCTTGTATCACAAATTCCAAGATTGTATAAGATTTAGAAACCCCACCATAACAAAGATCAACACGGATAATATTCTGAAACATAACTCTGATATTTACATCGTCAAGATCCTTGAGGTGAGGTCCTCTACAGTTCAGAGGTACATGTGTACTTCTACACCACTACAGTTCAGAGGTACATGGTGTACTTCTACTCCACTACAGTTCAGAGGTACATGGTGTACTTCTACTCCACTACAGTTCAGAGGTACATGGTGTACTTCTACACCACTACAGTTCAGATGTACATGGTGTACTTCTACTCCACTACAGTTCAGAGGTACATGGTGTACTTCTACTCCACTACAGTTCAGATGTACATGGTGTACTTCTACTCCTCTACAGTTCAGAGGTACATGGTGTACTTCTACTCCACTACATGTATTTAATACCTTTAGTTACTTTACAGATGACTTTTCTACTTTTACTTGAGGAACATTATGAATGAAGGACTTTTACTGTAACAGAGTATTCCTACACTCTGGTACTTCTACTTTTACTCAAGTACAAGGTCTGAGTACTTCTACTTTTACTCATGTACAAGATCTGAGTACTTCTACTTTTACTCAAGTACAAGGTCTGAGTACTTCTACTTTTACTCAAGTACAAGATCTGAGTACTTCTACTTTTACTCAAAGATCTGAGTACTTCTACTTTTACTCAAGTACAAGATCTGAGTACTTCTACTTTTACTCAAGTACAGATCTGAGTACTTCTACTTTTACTCAAGTACAAGATGTGAGTACTTGTACTTTTACTCAAATACAAGATGTGAGTACTTCTACTTTTACTCAAGAACAAGATGTGAGTACTTCTACTTTTACTCAAGTACAGATCTGAGTACTTCTACTTTTACTCAAGTACAAGATGTGAGTACTTCTACTTTTACTCACGTACAAAATGTGAGTACTTCTACTTTTACTCAAGTACAAGATCTGAGTACTTGTACTTTTACTCAAATACAAGATGTGAGTACTTCTACTTTTACTCAAGAACAAGATGTGAGTACTTCTACTTTTACTCAAGTACAGATCTGAGTACTTCTACTTTTACTCAAGTACAAGATGTGAGTACTTCTACTTTTACTCAAGTACAAGATGTGAGTACTTCTACTTTTACTCAAGTACAGATGTGAGTACTTCTACTTTTACCCAAGTACAAGATGTGAGTACTTTTACTCAAATACAAGATGTGAGTACTTCTACTTTCACTCAAGTACAAGATCTGAGTACTTCTACTTTTACCCAAGAACAAGATGTGAGTACTTCTACTTTTACTCAAGAACAAGATGTGAGTACTTCTACTTTTACTCAAGTACAGATCTGAGTACTTCTACTTTTACTCAAGTACAAGATGTGAGTATTTCTACTTTTACTCAAGTACAGATCTGAGTACTTCTACTTTTACTCAAGTACAAGATGTGAGTACTTCTACTTTTACTCAAGTACAGATCTGAGTACTTCTACTTTTACTCAAGTACAAGATGTGAGTACTTCTAATTTTACTCAAGTACAAGATGTGAGTACTTCTACTTTTACTCAAGTACAGATCTGAGTACTTCTACTTTTACTCAAGTACAAGATGTGAGTACTTCTACTTTTACTCAAGTACAAGATGTGAGTACTTCTACTTTTACTCAAGTACAGATCTGAGTACTTCTACTTTTACTCAAGTACAAGATGTGAGTACTTCTACCATTACTCACGTACAAGATGTGAGTACTTCTACTTTTACTCAAGTACAAGATCTGAGTACTTGTACTTTTACTCAAATACAAGATGTGAGTACTTCTACTTTTACTCAAGAACAAGATGTGAGTATTTCTACTTTTACTCAAGTACAGATCTGAGTACTTCTACTCAAGTACAAGATGTGAGTACTTCTACTTTTACTCAAGTACAAGCTCTGAGTACTTCTACTTTTACTCAAGTACAAGATCTGAGTACTTCTACTTTTACTCAAGTACAAGATGTGAGTACTTCTACTTTCACTCAAGTACAAGATCTGAGTACTTCTACTTTTACCCAAGAACAAGATGTGAGTACTTCTACTTTTACTCAAGTACAGATCTGAGTACTTCTACTTTTACTCAAGTACAAGATGTGAGTACTTCTACTTTTACTCAAGTACAGATCTGAGTACTTCTACTTTTACTCAAGTACAAGATGTGAGTACTTCTACTTTTACTCAAGTTCAAGATGTGAGTATTTCTACTTTTACTCAAGTACAGATCTGAGTACTTCTACTTTTACTCAAGTAAAAGACGTGAGTACTTCTACTTTTACTCAAGTACAAGATGTGAGTACTTGTACTTTTACTCAAATACAAGATGTGAGTACTTCTACCTTTACTCAAGAACAAGATGTGAGTACTTCTACTTTTACTCAAGTACAGATCTGAGTACTTCTACTTTTACTCAAGTACAAGATGTGAGTACTTCTACTTTTACTCACGTACAAGATGTGAGTACTTCTACTTTTACTCAAGTACAAGATGTGAGTACTTCTACTTTTACTCACGTACAAGATGTGAGTACTTCTACTTTTACTCAAGTACAAGATCTGAGTACTTGTACTTTTACTCAAATACAAGATGTGAGTACTTCTACTTTTACTCAAGAACAAGATGTGAGTACTTCTACTTTTACTCACGTACAAGATGTGAGTACTTCTACTTTTACTCAAGTACAAGATGTGAGTACTTCTACTTTTACTCACGTACAAGATGTGAGTACTTCTACTTTTACTCAAGTACAAGATCTGAGTACTTGTACTTTTACTCAAATACAAGATGTGAGTACTTCTACTTTTACTCAAGTACAGATGTGAGTACTTCTACTTTTACCCAAGTACAAGATGTGAGTACTTTTACTCAAATACAAGATGTGAGTACTTCTACTTTTACTCAAGAACAAGATGTGAGTACTTCTACTTTTACTCAAGTACAGATCTGAGTACTTCTACTTTTACTCAAGAACAAGATGTGAGTACTTCTACTTTTGCTCAAGTACAAGATGTGAGTACTTCTACTTTTACTCAAGAACAAGATGTGAGTACTTCTACTTTTACTCAAGTAGAGATGTGAGTACTTCTACTTTTACTCAAGTAGAGATGTGAGTACTTGTACCCCAGTACAGATGTGGGTACTTCTACTTGTACCCCAGTACAGATGTGAGTACTTCTACTTTTACTCAAGTACAGATGTGAGTACTTCTACTTTTACTCAAGAACAAGATGTGAGTACTTGTACTTTTACTCAAGTACAGATGTGAGTACTTCTACTTTTACTCAAGAACAAGATGTGAGTACTTCTACTTTTACTCAAGTATAGATGTGAGTACTTGTACTTGTACCCCAGTACAGATGTGAGTACTTCTACTTGTACCCCAGTACAGATGTGAGTACTTGTACCCCAGTACAGATGTGAGTACTTGTACTTGTACCCCAGTACAGATGTGAGTACTTCTACTTTTACCCCAGTACAGATGTGAGTACTTGTACTGCAGGTTTCTATCATTGGTATTGGCTCACAGGACCGTGTTATTAGTTGGAAGTTTATCTCTCTGGTCGTTACACTAAATTACATTCTGCTGTTCTGACACATTTGCTCTGAGGCTTTAGTTTCTGAGGCAGCGCCAAATAACCTCGGAGCACCTTTGAGAATACACTGTGCGTATTGTACTTTATAAACTCCTCATTAAGTTCACACAAACCTTCTGGGGTTTATCAACTGATGGTTACTTTCTCTAACCTCAGCAGTAATCAGATTCTTTCTGTTGGATCCAGCCAACAAAGATCAACACAGATAATATTCTGAAACATAACTCTGATATTTACATCGTCAAGGTCCTTGAGGTCCTCTACAGTTCAGAGGTACATGGTGTACTTTTACTCCTCTACAGTTCAGAGGTACATGGTGTACTTCTACACCTCTACAGTTCAGAGGTACATGGTGTACTTCTACTCCACTACAGTTCAGAGGTACATGGTGTACTTCTACTCCACTACAGTTCAGAGGTACATGGTGTACTTCTACTCCACTACAGTTCAGAGGTACATGGTGTACTTCTACTCCTCTACAGTTCAGAGGTACATGGTGTACTTTTACTCCTCTACAGTTCAGAGGTACATGGTGTACTTCTACTCCACTACAGTTCAGAGGTACATGGTGTACTTCTACTCCTCTACAGTTCAGAGGTACATGGTGTACTTTTACTCCTCTACAGTTCAGAGGTACATGGTGTACTTTTACTCCTCTACAGTTCAGAGGTACATGGTGTACTTTTACTCCTCTACAGTTCAGAGGTACATGGTGTACTTCTACTCCTCTACAGTTCAGAGGTACATGGTGTACTTTTACTCCACTACAGTTCAGAGGTACATGGTGTACTTCTACTCCTCTACAGTTCAGAGGTACATGGTGTACTTCTACTCCTCTACAGTTCAGAGTACATGGTGTACTTTTACTCCACTACAGTTCAGAGGTACATGGTGTACTTCTACTCCTCTACAGTTCAGAGGTACATGGTGTACTTCTACTCCTCTACAGTTCAGAGGTACATGGTGTACTTTTACTCCTCTACAGTTCAGAGGTACATGGTGTACTTGTACTCCTCTACAGTTCAGAGGTACATGGTGTACTTCTACTCCTCTACAGTTCAGAGGTACATGGTGTACTTTTACTCCACTACAGTTCAGAGGTACATGGTGTACTTTTACTCCTCTACAGTTCAGAGGTACATGGTGTACTTCTACTCCTCTACAGTTCAGAGGTACATGTTGTACTTTTACTCCACTACAGTTCAGAGGTACATGGTGTACTTCTACTCCTCTACAGTTCAGAGGTACATGGTGTACTTCTACTCCTCTACAGTTCAGAGGTACATGGTGTACTTTTACTCCTCTACAGTTCAGAGGTACATGGTGTACTTTTACTCCTCTACAGTTCAGAGGTACATGGTGTACTTGTACTCCTCTACAGTTCAGAGGTACATGGTGTACTTTTCCTCCACTACAGTTCAGAGGTACATGGTGTACTTCTACTCCTCTACAGTTCAGAGGTACATGGTGTACTTCTACTCCTCTACAGTTCAGAGGTACATGGTGTACTTTTACTCCTCTACAGTTCAGAGGTACATGGTGTACTTGTACTCCTCTACAGTTCAGAGGTACATGGTGTACTTTTCCTCCACTACAGTTCAGAGGTACATGGTGTACTTCTACTCCTCTACAGTTCAGAGGTACATGGTGTACTTCTACTCCTCTACAGTTCAGAGGTACATGGAGGTACATACTCAAGTACAGATCTGAGTACTTCTACTTTTACTCAAGTACAAGATGTGAGTACTTCTACTTTTACTCAAGTACAAGATGTGAGTACTTGTACTGCAGGTTTCTATCATTGGTATTGGCTCACAGGACCGTGTTATTAGTTGGAAGTTTATCTCTCTGGTCGTTAAACTAAATTACATTCTGCTGTTCTGACACATTTGCTCTGAGGCTTTAGTTTCTGAGGCAGCGCCAAATAACCTCGGAGCACCTTTGAGAATACACTGTGCGTATTGTACTTTATAAACTCATTAAGTTCACACAAACCTTCTGTGGTTTATCAACTGATGGTTACTTTCTCTAACCTCAGCAGTAATCAGATTCTTTCTGTTGGATCCAGTCAATGGGAAGTGATCCAGCCAATGGGAAGTGATCCAGCCAATGGGAAGAGATCCAGCCAATGGGAAGTGATCCAGCCAATTGTAGTAGTATAGTAGTATTCGTTTATTTGTCCCCGAGGGGAAAATGGGTTGCAGCACATCACAAAGGCATTTAAAAAGATAAGACAATACGTCACTGACAACAACATAGACACAGATTAAAACGAACAGACATAAGAAAAACAGATATCGGCAGACATGACAAGGGGCCTAGGCCCTCATTTGCGAAATAGGGGGGACAGGGCCAGACCAGCTGGGTAAACAGTGCGTCCTCGCCATCATTGATTCAGGAGTTTGATGGCTTGTGGGACGAAAGACAGCCTAGATCTGTTCTTTTTGAACAGAGGGGCACGATATCTCCGCCCGGATGGCAACAGTGCCTCAGGTCACTCACAATATTGTGTGCCAATTTTAAAACTCTGTCCTTGTATAAGCTTTCTATATTAGCAAATGAGATTCCTGTCAATTTACTGGACAATGTTACGTCCCTCCTGACGGACTTTTTCTGTGCCTCAGTGGCATTGCCGAACCAGCATAAGATGCCGAAGGAGAGCACACTTTCAATAAAAGCATGATAAAACATCTTAACCTTTCTGTTGCCGACATTAAAAGACAATCATTTACGTAAAAAAAACATTCTTTGTTGAGACTTGGCATTTATTTTCTCAGACCAAACATCCCATCTGAGCTTGTGGTCAAGCACGACACCAAGATATTTGTACTCAGTGACACACTGAATGGGCTCGCTATTTAAAGGGGTAGGGTTGGGCGATTGTGCTATTCTAAAATCAATTTCCATCTCCTTTGTTTTTGAGGTGTTTAGAAGCAGGTTTGACTTCTCACACCAGTTATAAAGAAGTCAAGGACAGGCCCATGCTCCTCTTCCTCATCAAGTAGGAGGCTGACCAGGGCCGTATCATCTGCATACTTAATAAAGTGCCTGTTGGGAAAAGTGCTAGTGCAGGAGTTGGTGTATAAAATGAATAAAAGAGAGGATAAGACACATCCCTGGGGTGAGCCTATCCAGGTAGTTATTGTGTCAGAAAGTGCCATGCCTATTTTGACCTGCTGAGTTCTACAGCTGAGGAAGTCAACGATCCAGGAGATCAGACCAGGTTCAAGTGAGAATTCTTCAGTTCAAATATTTGCTAAAATACTTGGCTTGATGGTGTTAAAAGCCGATGAGAAGTCGGCAAATAGAATCTTTACATGGGCTTTGGGCTTCTCGAGGTGAGTGTGCAGAAGATGCAGCAGGGTTGCGATAGCATCTTCCACCCCTCTAGAGGCCTGATGTGCAAATTGCATGGGATCTAAGAGGTGCTGCGTTTGTGAGATGAAACACCTCTTAACTAAACGCTCAAAGCATTTCATTACCAGTGAAGTGAGTGCTATAGGCCGAAAGTCATTGGGCTCACTGGGCCTGGGGATTTTAGGCACTGGAATAATTGTGGATGTTTTCCAAAGAGAAGGGACTTTTTGCAGATTAAGGGAGGACCTAAAATGTCTGTAAATACAGGTGCAAGTTGTTCTGCACAGTGTTTTAAAACAGCTCCTTCAATATTATCGGGGCCAGGGCTTTTTCGTGTATTACACTTCCTGAAGAGATGGATGACTTCTGGCTCCTCAATAGTCATACTAGAGGGGAGGGGGAGAGGATGGAGGGGAAGGACAATTTCAGCCTCTATACTGTATACTGTGTTATATACTGTATAATGGGAAGTGATCCAGCCAATGGGAAGTGATTGCATAAGTGTGTTGACCACTGCCAGACTGCAGCGGACATTTACTGGAAATGCCATGAAAGTAAAGAAAGTAATGTGACACTGTGCAGAACACTCTGTTATAAAACACACTGATTTATCTTTTTTCTGCCACATCAGCACATTATCGAGCATGGGTTTCAGTTTGAGTTGCCTCTTTCCTTTTCAATAACGGGTGCTTTAGAGAAGCTGCATGTACACTGGAACAAATGCTGCTCCAAAAACAAGTTAAACAATAATGAAAACAAGCTGTTTTCACCTGAAATAAGTCCAAAGATCTGCCAATAGAACAAGTGAGCATTAGCTCGGTAAGAGAACTTGAAATAAGACGGGATATTTAGATAAATCACATCTTGTAATTAGCAGGAGAACTCATTTTGAACTATATTTGAACAGAATCAGGACGTGTTGTTACAAAATGAGCTGCAAATACTCAAGTGTTCTGTGTTCTGATGTTAGGTGGTGATTTTCCAATAAATATGTAAAAAAGATGTGTTTCCTCTGAGATACGACTCAAAATAAGATGTTTTGACTGAACAAGATGATGCATTGTCTAAAAACAAGAGCTGATATCTCACTGCAGTGTTACTTCTGAAGTTATTGTGTCTTATATCAGGAGTAAAGACACATTCTGACTAATCCTCTAATGAAGTTGAGTATGTCTGAATCTCAAACCATTAATTTAAACACATGATGATCTCTCTCTGTTCAGACGGTGGGAAAAATGCCGACTGAAAATCCAGAATCCAAAGTGATCCGACCGCAGCCCGGTGAGTAACGTATTTGACGTATAATGTTGGGCTATAAAGGAACTACAGCGCGGTCACATGACTTCAAGTCACCACCGCTAAGCTAAAGGTGGCTAATGTTGGGCTATAAAGGAACTACAGCACGGTCACATGATTTCACGTCACCACCGCTAAGCTAAAGGATAATGTTGGGCTATAAAGGAACTACAGCACGGTCACATGACTTCACGTCACCACCGCTAAGCTAAAGGGCTAATGTTGGGCTATAAAGGAACTACAGCACGGTCACATGACTTCACGTCACCACCGCTAAGCTAAAGGTGGCTAATGTTGGGCGTGATGACGTTTAGTCGTCTCAATTAGACACTTTTTAGCAACCTCCGTTTTTAAATCCACCAGTGGACTGACGTAGTTTATGTCGTAGTAGAACAAACATTTCTTCAGCTTGTGTTAACCACAGACCTTATTTCAGGTAACAACCAAAAACACTTCAGAGAACCATTGACTTTCATACCAGGGGACAGGAAGTGATAAAATGCTGACTTTCTTTGTATTTTAGGACTTAATCCTGCACCACTCTATGCAATTTATATCAAATTTGAAAGACAGTGCTAACGTTGTTTCATGGATAACTTTATTGTGTACTTGACTCTTTTTCTTTGTCTTATCCCCCCTCTCAGGTCTGTGTGTGAAGACCGTCGCAGAGCCAGATAAACAGAAGATCTTTGTGAACGTCTGCCAGTCTCCGGTCGTCCCTCTTCCTCCGGAGATCTCCAGAGACGAGCTGGTGGATCTGCTTCAGTCTGAAGACCCCAGTGGGTTCAGAGTCCCCATGAGCCTCGGAGAGCCGCACACCGAGACCGACAACAGTACGTGATCCACGCGGTTTCACCTCATTACTTTACGTCTATCTGAAGCTCTTATCATAGCTTGGCTTCCAATATAAAAGGTTTTATCATCATATGCACTAGGGATGGGAATTTGAAAGCAAATGTATATTCGAATATTCCACCCCCAAAAAAACGGTTAGCCGAAATGTACATATCCTATAAAAAAAATGTGGTACATTTTTTTAATTTTGAAAAATAAATAGATACATGTTCAAATAAGTAGAAACCAAGTCGTATTTGTGAAATGTATTGAACTGGTGATCACAGTTTGAACAGTTGGCAGCTATAGGCCTACAGCTTTCATGCTTAAAACATAACTTGGTTTTTAAATGAAAGAGGGATCATACACGAACAACATAACGGGTTAGGGTAACGTAACCCTATCACAACAGAGATCAATAACCTCTAACAGGGCCTATCACAGAATGCAGCTATTCAATACTCATTCTTCTTTAAGGATATGAGCATGTCTACTCAGGGGAGAGGCGGGCGCTGAGGCGATTCACAATCAGGCCAGCTGTAGAGAAGACCCTCTCAGCTGGAATGTGGGCATAAGATGAGGTTTGAGTCTGCGTGACCTGCGTGTAGGGAGGGGCAGCAGCCACATCATTAGCTAGAACTAGCTAGATCTGATGGATCTGGACATAAGATGAGGTTTGAGTCTGCGTGACCTGCGTGTAGGGAGGGGCAGCAGCCACATCATTAGCTAAACTAGCTAGATCTGATGGATCTGGGCATAAGATGAGGTTTGAGTCTGCGTGACCTGCGTGTAGGGAGGGGCAGCAGCCACATCATTAGCTACAACTAGCTAGATCTGATGGATCTGGGCATAAGATGAGGTTTGAGTCTGCGTGACCTGCGTGTAGGGAGGGGCAGCAGCCACATCATTAGCTACAACTAGCTAGATCTGATGGATCTGGACATAAGATGAGGTTTGAGTCTGCGTGACCTGCGTGTAGGGAGGGGCAGCAGCCACATCATTAGCTAGAACTAGCTAGATCTGATGGATCTGGACATAAGATGAGGTTTGAGTCTGCGTGACCTGCGTGTAGGGAGGGGCAGCAGCCACATCATTAGCTAGAACTAGCTAGATCTGATGGATCTGGGCATAAGATGAGGTTTGAGTCTGCGTGACCTGCGTGTAGGGAGGGGCAGCAGCCACATCATTAGCTAAACTAGCTAGATCTGATGGATCTGGGCATAAGATGAGGTTTGAGTCTGCGTGACCTGCGTGTAGGGAGGGGCAGCAGCCACATCATTAGCTAGAACTAGCTAGATCTGATGGATCTGGATAAGATGAGGTTTGAGTCTGCGTGACCTGCGTGTAGGGAGGGGCAGCAGCCACATCATTAGCTAGAACTAGCTAGATCTGATGGATCTGGACATAAGATGAGGTTTGAGTCTGCGTGATCTGCGTGTAGGGAGGGGCAGCAGCCACATCATTAGCTAGAACTAGCTAGATCTGATGGATCTGGACATAAGATGAGGTTTGAGTCTGCGTGACCTGCGTGTAGGGAGGGGCAGCAGCCACATCATTAGCTACAACTAGCTAGATCTGATGGATCTGGACATAAACGCGAGTGAAGTATAACCGGACGCGAGAGAGAGAGATCAGCACCTGCAGCTCTGCCCGCTGTGAGGGACCGTTGAGCGGAGCAAAGCACACCTTTAGACCTAACACACTTAGCTATGGCACTGTCGTATACATTGAATTATTCCATTTGATCATATGTAATCAACTTAGGCACCCCTCCCAACAAAAAAAAATTATAATTTTGAATATTCGATGAATCGTTCCCATCCCTAATATGCACATAAGCTACAGTGTAGAAATGGCAATGACATTCTTCTGACCATAAAATACAAAAAATGAAATAGTGCAAGAAGTCTATATACAGTGGAGGAAATAAGTATTTGATCCCCTACAGATTGTGTAAGTATATATTTATTGTATTTCTTTGTAAGTTTGCCCACTTACAAAGAAATGAACAGTCTATAACTTTAATGGTGGGTTTATTTTAACAGTGAGAGTAAGAATATCAAAAAGAAAATCCAGAAATAGACATTATATAAAAGATAAAAATGTATTTGCATTAAACTGTGGGAAGTATTTGATCCCCTTTCAACCAACAGGCTTTGTGGCTCCAACAGACGGTTACAAGTTAGTACTCTGCCTTTAAGAAAGTACGGACACAGTCATTTATACAGACGAGCAGGAAACAAAAGGGACGTAACTCACATCGTGTACTCGAGTAAAAGTAGAAGTACTCAGATTGTGTACTTGAGTAAAAGTAGAAGTACTCAGATTGTGTACTTGAGTAAGAGTAGAAGTACTCAGATTGTGTACTCGAGTAAAAGTAGAAGTACTCAGATTGTGTACTTGAGTAAAAGTAGAAGTACTCAGATTGTGTACTTGAGTAAAAGTAGAAGTACTCAGATCGTGTACTTGAGTAAAAGTAGAAGTACTCAGATTGTGTACTTGAGTAAAAGTAGAAGTACTCTGATCTTGTACTTGAGTAAAAGTAGAAGTACTCAGATCGTGTACTTGAGTAAAAGTAGAAGTACTCAGATCTTGTACTTGAGTAAAAGTAGAAGTACTCTGATCTCGTACTTGAGTAAAAGTAGAAGTACTCTGATCTTGTACTTGAGTAAAAGTAGAAGTACTCAGATCGTGTACTTGAGTAAAAGTAGAAATACTCAGATCGTGTACTTGAGTAAAAGTAGAAGTACTCAGATCGTGTACTTGAGTAAAAGTAGAAGTACACAGGTATTGTACTTGAGTAAAAGTAGAAGTACTCAGATCGTGTACTTGAGTAAAAGTAGAAGTACTCAGATCTTGTACTTGAGTAAAAGTAGAAGTACACAGGTATTGTACTTGAGTAAAAGTAGAAGTACTCAGATCGTGTACTTGAGTAAAAGTAGAAGTACTCAGATCGTGTACTTGAGTAAAAGTAGAAGTACTCGCTAGAGACAGCATTGTGATGACAATAGAGTTCACTTCTCGATATTCAATAAGTTACCTGCTCTTTGTTTTCCTGCTGAGACACTTTTTGCTGCAACAGCTGATTTTAACTTTGAGTTTCTGTTACATCTGTTAATCATAACAGGTAACATCCGCATGATAATATGCTGGCAACGGTCCCTCCTGTCTGGTACTTTGTGTAACCTTACAAAACAAACCGTAGAGAGTGCACATGTTTCTTATTGCACATCAGATCAGAGTCAGGTTTATCGCCAGGTTCGTTCACATGGAATTAGCTTTGGTGGAGCCAAGTTACAAAGTGGATCGTATTTTCAATTCAATTTCTATTTAGTCAATGTATTGAACATGTTAGAAACAAAACAAACAATAATAATAATTATAATAATAATAATTATAACAAAGAGAAAATAAAAAAAACGTTCAAGGTATACAAAAATAAAATTCTCAAATAGCTTCTGTCATGTTCAAGAAGAAGCTTTTCTGGTCCTACCCTCATATATAAGGATCATAACACATATTTATTTTTAAGAAACAATTTAGCATTAAAAAGGGAAAGTATTTACACCAAATGTAAATGACAAATAACCTTAAAAGCTAAAGATCGAGGTGGTGTGGACGTTCTAAAAGGCAGTGAGGAGAAGCATAAAGCAGTGTAAAACGCAAATAGTACGTCAAAATCTTACTTAATTACTTGAGTAAATGTACTTTATGATATCCCACTACTGCTGTATTCCTTCATTGCATTGTGGTGCAACTCTGACCTGCTGCCCTGTGAACAAGTCTGCATGCAGGAAGCTTTTTCTATCAAGGAAACAATCGTCTGAATTCCTGCTTTGAACACACACACACACACCACACACACACACACACACACACACACACACAGTATAACTGACATGTAAAAGCCTCTCCTCTCTTTAGGCTCCAGGCTCAAATTTCTCATACTCATCAGATGTCTATCCCAGGAGAGGTTTTACATTCGTGTTTCAACATATTGCTTTCATCACAGTAATCTTTAGACAGTAGGAACACATACTTCACTCGTCTGAGAGATGCCAGGAACTATCACGCACGCTCAGACTTCAGGGGTCACAAAGAAACTCTGAAAGCTGGAGCTCATCCAATCATATCTGCGTCAAGAGGACATTGAACTCTTCGTGGTCCATTTTGATTAGAAAAAACCGGATCTGTGTCAAATCCATCCCTAAATCATAAGTGATGCTTCCCAACAGCTGTTCTGCATCCTGGAGTGTCTGCTATAGGGCCGTATGGAAAAATGCAGATCCTAATATTCTTTTATTTATTTGGGGACACATTATATTAAGATAAGATAAGATGGGCAATTCAGTAGTTTAACAGCAGCAGGGTAAGAATGACAAACAGGACAGCACAGATTCACACAGATTAAGGATAAAATCAAAGACAACAATTAAAATGAACATATATACATATTTGGTCATGTGTACATATTATTTACATGTGTGTGTGAAAACGGTGTGTATTTTATGTCCAGTAATTTTGTCACATTAAAAGTACAGTTTTGCAAATCATATCTCTTTAGAGACCTGAAAATGGCAAATTAAATACTAACAAATATGATCAAATATAATACAAATGAAAAAGTACATGGGGGTTGATTGAAATTACAAATATCTACACATGTATCTACTTAAACACACACACATACACAAACATATATATATATATATATATATATATATATATTAGGGATGGGAATTTGAAAAAAAAAAAGATATATATATATATATATATATATATACAAACATGTACGTTCACATACACACACACATACATATCAGAGTTTCCGTTAGCCGGTAATTACCGAACTTTGACCGGTAAAATATGCTGAAGACCGGCAAATCTAAATCTCTCCGGTCAAAATAATTTCCCCTTAGCAAAATACCGCATCAGTTGCGCCACTTATGTGACAGACGCAGAGCGCTGAACACACACGGCTTATTAAAACGGCGCTTTCTCACCGAAGTACTTTTCCCCGTCATTCTTAAAGTACCGATACTAATGAAACGGAGGAATCGTAACGTTTTTACCGGCAGGGTATCGCGGTACCTTTCAAGTATCGGTACACCGTGCAACACTAACACACACACACACCTATATATACATACACACACACACACCTATATATGCATACATACACACACACCTATATATGCATACATACACACACACACACACACACACACACACACACACACACACACACACACACACACACACACCTATATATACACTCATACAAATACACCTATATATGCATGCATACACACACATACACATACATATACACACATACCTATACAGTGATCCTAATCTTCAACAACACAAATTGCTTCTTTTTTTAAGGTGTTTTTGTAGCAGTTTTTTCTACAAAAGAATCCGTCACCAAGTCAAAGTTGTGATAAGCATCCTGGAAGTTTCTGAGAGGATTTAGGAATGTATGACTTCTCCAAGTCTCGGAGTAAAAGCAGGGTTTTGTCTGCACGGGGTGAACCTGATGTCCCGAAGGCTTTGATAAGAGGATTTAAATGTAGGTGTGTTGCTGCCAAACCAACCTTTTAACCTGTTTTGTAATTACAGAGTTGCATAATACAAAAACAAGCAATGACAGACCCTTAGATGTGCCAGTATGTCTAATCTTTATAATGGACCGGGTAACTCTTACTGTCAGCGTCCCCCTCAAACCAAAATGCTGATTTTTTTTCCCGTAAAATGTTAAAGTGATGCCAGAAAACAAGATTTCTGTTCCTCAGAAACGGTATAATGACTCCAGAAATCTGAGCATCAAACAGAGCGTCAGGCGGCAGAGACAGCTTTGTTTTACGGAGCTCCGACGGCAAGATGCACATAAACTACACATCTTCTGACCCGAGCTCCTCCTACGATGCAGCATATATAATAAAATAGTGCAAGAAGTCTATATACACGTAAATAGAATATGATATGTACAAGAACAGAACATGACATTTAAATATTGTACGTTAAGATAAAATGAAATACATTTTTTTACGGTGATAAATAAGTAGATTGCAAGATGCAAACAGATGAATGTTTATGGATGTTCTTTAAAGAGTTCAGGTGCAGTCTTATGGCCTGTGAGATAAAACTGTCTCTGAGTCTGTTGTTGTTTACATCCGTGTCACGTTGTTGTTTACGTCCGCGGCGCCATCTTGTATACGAGCGTCATGTTCTCAAGATAATCTATATATCTTATAAACAAGGTCAGAGACACATTACTCATACTATATCTTTTCTAGAAACACCCCTGAAATGTTGTTGTTGTTATTGTTGTTGTGGTCATCCACTGGAGACAGTGTTAAAAATGTTATTTAGTTATAATTAAAGTTATGGTTGTTGTCGTCTGCGGACCTTACAATTAGTCAATGCTGTGCTGTTTGAGAAGAAACACCTTGTTCCTCCTTTCCCATGAAATCTGAATGAATATGTGAAGTGATCAGTTATACATCCCCAGGGCTTCTGAACATCAGTGGTTTTTATGTATGCCTTGTATTGGTGTGTTTTGATTTGACACGCTGTGATGAAGACCGACTGAACAGGATTCAGATTTGTGGCTGCCCTTTATTTCCCAGCATTTTAAAAACGATCTCTCTGACCTCGGTCTCCATTTTCCCATCGTCTGTCTTTGTACAATATAAATATTTCCCATGACTCTCTCTGTTCCAGACTCCCAGGCCTGCACCGCGTACGACGTCGTCATCAACCAGGAATTCTTCCAGAAGTGCCAGGTGTGTGTTTGTGTGTGTTTGTATTTGTCATTTACTACACTGAACCAGCGCCAGAGCGTGTAGTTATTAAATCCAAAGAAATGTTCTCACCTGTGTGTGTGTGTGTGTGTGTGTGTTTTTTTTATAGACAGATCCGTTGTTCCAGCAGTTTGTTATTCTGGTGTCTTTGGAGGGTCTGGAGAACAAATACAACCTGGAGCTGAGCAGAGGTCAGTGTGTGAGAAACTGTGTGAGACTGTGTGTGTGTGTGTGAGACTGTGTGTGTGTGCGCAGTTGTTGACATGTGTTGTGTGTGTGTTTCTGCAGACTGGAAGGTTCTGAAGAACAGGAAGTTTTTGGGTTCTCTCGTCGATCAGAACATCCGGACGAAGAGTCGACCGGTGATCCAGGAGCTGCAGCCAGAGTACATTTACATTTCTCTTAATATGAAATAGTATGTAGTGTCAGTGACAGTGAGACATGTCTCCATGCTTTAATGTTCAAACAGCTCTTTATTTTGTATGATACAACACACTACAGGAGAGGGAAATAGTTTCTCTCTCAATGAAGACACATCAGGAGATTAGTTTCAGACTCTGCTCTGTCTCCTGCAGGTTCAGCTCCACTGCTGCAGCTAAAAGGTAACCCTCCTCCTAACTCCATGTTATATATTTAGTGCTAACACAGCGGTGCAGGGATGTCAAATGGGAGTTTTCCATATTGGATTATCATTGCAGAAAATACTCTCACAGATTCTCAGGTCCTCTGTTAATGAAGAGCTTTAGAGCCACATGAGGAAAACATTTTGGGATGTGAGCAGCTGTCAAAGAAAATGTTGAAATCTGACCTTTTTTTTTTTAAACAGAATTTGTGTGTATGAGGCTCATTGGCAGTGAAAGTAGGGGATTACTTTAGTTCAATCAGGAGAGACGGTTTTGATAAGAATACATATTTATTGCCAGGAATACACAAATGAATGTAATGGAGTTTTGGCGATTAGGCCCCGTTGTGCAGGAGTATCATTCGGGAGGGAGAACCGATCCAATGAAACCCCCCGGGGTCTAGACACTTATCCTCTTTTCTACTTTTTAAACCTTCTTTCAATGTTTTAGACCAGAGTTCTCGTTGCTGGTGGAGCCCCCTGCTGGAGACCCTGAGTTCCTCATCGCAGAGATAAAGCTCCCTGGAGTGGTGAGTACAAAACACAATTAAAATAACAGATCATTTTAAACCAGAATCCTCACATTTGTCCGGGGAAATAAATCTTTGGAACGTTTTTCGCGTGTTGTCTTTGTTCCAGCGTTCGTCCCGCTCTCTGGTTCTGGACCTGGGCGAGGACCGGCTGCTGCTCACAGCTCGACCCTCGCTCTATCTCCTCGACATCTTCCATCCGTTCAGCATCGAGCAGGAGAGCAGCGTGGCTCAGTTCAACAGCAACACACAGGTACACACACACACACACACACACACACACACACACACACACACACACACACACACACACACACACACACACACACACACACACACACACACACACACACAGCTGTCTCTTTACAGTGCATGGCTTCTACTTCTCCAAACTTCCTCTACTGTAGTAGCACACTCACTATGAATACTGAAATACTTAAAAGCATCCAAACGACCCTGTAATTCGCTCCCTGTCTTCTCTCCTCAGGTCCTCATGGTCACCATGCCTGTGGTGTCTTCATGAAGCTACAGGTCCTCACGGTCACCATGCCTGTGGGGTCTTCATGAAACTACAGATACAATGTTTATTTATTGCCAAAAATGATGCTGTGATAATAAAAGTGTTTTCTATGAAGCCTCGTGTCTCTGTGTTGTTTCAGTCAGGACTTCGACCCGTGCAGTGGATTTATAGTGTGTGTTATGTGTTGTCAGGTAAAGGTAGTGGAGGAAAAAGCACTATACTGGCTTCTGAAACAACGGGTAGAAGTATAAAGAGTATACAAAAAATATACTAATGTACTAAATAAACTACATTATATCCATCTGTTATTTTTTCTCGGCGCGTCAGCTCTTATTCCCGCAGACAGCTGCTGGTTCTGTCTGTCGGACAGGTGTGTGTGTGTGTGTGTGTGTGTGTGTGTGTGTGTGTGTGTGTGTGTGTGTGTGTGTGTGTGTGTGTGTGTGTGTGTGTGTGTGTGTGTGTGTGTGTGTGTGTGTGTGTGTGTGTGTGTGTGTGTGTGTGTGTGTGTGTGTGTGTGTGTGTGTGTGTGTGTGTCGTATTTTTAAAAGTTACACTCAAAGTGTTTTTTCGGGGCGATTTAACTCCATACTACCATTTATTTTTTCATATTTAACGAGGCCCTATTCTGCTGTTTGGGGTGTTCCCTCTCCTGTAATGTGTTCTTCAGGTTTTAGTGCATGTAAATGGTCTGCTAAGGCTAAAGTCCGCCTAAAAACACCTCCATTGGACTACTTTGTTTACTTCCGGTACAAAGTGACATCCTTATGAAACACTCGCTCTCATATTGGCCAGCGCACACACACATTGTAGGCTAAGGGGCGGGGCATCTCTAAGCGATTGACCAATCACAACAGAGCTGGCTAACAGTAGCTAACTTTAGCCTCCTTTGATTGTGTACAGTTTGTTTACAGTGTGTTATAGAGCGGCGAAGTCCCGCCCATCTACTTCCGACCCATGGGACCTTATTTCTGAAAAGGTATGAATTGAAGTCAATGGGGAGAGAAAGATTATCTTTCGATCCCGTTTGAATTGTGCCACGAATTACACACATGATGTTTGTCAATTTAAAAAATCATTTCCATGTCAAAAAAGTCACAGTTTGTCGTAAAACTGTTGAAATATAAGACTATGAAAAACACGCAACTGGAAAGACTACAAATCCCAGAATCCCGGTCCCGCATGCTGGCTCTTACGGAACCGACTAACTCCCCTTGTGTGTATGTACAGCTCTCAACACGCCCAGACTTGGAGTGATTTTCACCTCTTTTAATACTTTCCGCCTCATTCTGAAAGAAAGAAGTGAAATGTGCCAACGTGACGGCCGTCTTGGTGTGTGGTGCGAGACGGGAGATGTAGTTCATTGAGCGGTTTCACACAAAAAAGTGTTACTTCACAGTTTTACGACACATTTTTATTTTTTTGACTTGCAAAATGATCTTTTAAATTGACAAACATCATATGTGTAATTCGTGGCACAATTCAAACGGGATCGAAAGATAATCTTTCTCTCTCCATTGACTTCAATACATACTTTTTCCGAAATAAGGTCCCATGGAGGTCCCCCGTAAAGGGAGGGACTTCGCCTCTCTATTAGTACTTCTACTTGTGTGAATGTTCTGAATACTTCCTCCACCTCTGACTTTAGTAAAGCTCACAGCGACCTCTTCCCCATGAGGTCACTGTGAGCTTTCTGTGAACTGAAACCTTTCATGGAAACACAGACAGTCTCTATTTGTGGAAGCAGTCACCCTCTTTCTCTTATTGCTGAGCACCTCTGCTACACAGTGAGGATTTCATCACTTCCTGTCCCCTGGTCTGGAGGTCAATGGTCTTCTGAAGCTGTTTTTGGTCTGAAATAAGGTTTGTGGGTAACACAAGCTGAAGAGATTTTAACTTTTTGTTCTACGACGTAAAGTAAGTCAGTAAATACCCCACTGGTGGATTTAGAAATTGAGGTTGCTAACAAGTGTCTAAATGAGACGACTAAACGTCATCATGCCCAACATTAGCCACCGTTAGCTTAGCGGTGGTGACTTGAAGTCATGTGACCGTGCTGTAGTTCCTTATAGCCTAACATTAGCCGCCTTTAGCTTAGCGGTGGTGACGTGAAGTCATGTGACCGTGCTGTAGTTCCTTTATAGCCCAACATTAGCCACCTTTAGCTTAGCGGTGGTGACGTGAAGTCATGTGACCGTGCTGTAGTTCCTTTATAGCCCAACATTAGCCTCCTTTAGCTTAGCGGTGGTGACGTGAAGTCATGTGACCGTGCTGTAGTTCCTTTATAGCCCAACATTAGCCACATTTAGCTTAGCGGTGGTGACGTGAAGTCATGTGACCGTGCTGTAGTTCCTTTATAGCCCAACATTAGCCACCTTTAGCTTAGCGGTGGTGACGTGAAGTCATGTGACCGTGCTGTAGTTCCTTTATAGCCCAACATTAGCCACATTTAGCTTAGCGGTGGTGACGTGAAGTCATGTGACCGTGCTGTAGTTCCTTTATAGCCCAACATTAGCCTCCTTTAGCTTAGCGGTGGTGACGTAAAGTCATGTGACCGTGCTGTAGTTCCTTTATAGCCCAACATTAGCCACCTTTAGCTTAGCGGTGGT
>CM062277.1:3138508-3166008 GCA_031216635.1 Dissostichus eleginoides
ATAAAAGTTTATAGATTTTGATCTTCACGGCTTGCTGTATATTTCCTGCTTTTTAAATGCTGCTTTAATTCTATTTTTGAGATGTTTAATTTCTAGTATTGTTTATTTCTACTCTTTAATTTCTACTTACTTTGTCTTGTTGTTTTTTATGCTACTGCCAATTGAGATATAAATATCTTATGTTATTAAAAATAGTCCCCTTTTTAACATTTTCATTAGCTTCAGTTAGCTTTCATTTGCTGCTCATTTCTGCGCCATAGGCTAAAGTTAAAAGCTAAAAAGTTTGACTTCTTGCGTATAAAATGAACCAGATCTTTCACATCCATTCACACAATTACTCTGACATGACTTTCAGGACATAATGATTTAAATAAAAGCTGCTAAGTGTCTGTTCTGTGACGAGACGTACAAATAAGTTAATATGGGGTTTGGGTTAGCTTAGCAACAACTGGAAACAGCTATCATAGTTATCTTCACTAAATCCAGCTACCAGCACCTCTAATTCACAAATTAACACAATATTTTACACGTGCAATAACTCGGTGGCAGCAGAAATACGTTGTTAACATTGACAAGAGCAATGTTAGGTTTCAGTATGAGAATATGTGGCGTTAAAGCTACTAAATGCTTCGCTATGTTCACTAGCTTGTTGCTAACTCGCTGGTGAAGTAGAAAGTACAGGTATTTGTGTTAAAAATGTAAGAAGTCAAAGTAAAAAGTCGTTAGAAAAATAAGTAGTGGAGTAAAGTACTGATACCATAAAAATGTACTTAAGTACAGTAACAAAGTATTTGTACTCCACTACTTCCCACCTCTGGCAGTAAGACGATCTGCGGGTTATTTGTTTTGGAAAGTCACTCTTTCAACACCAGACAATAGGACAAGAGGAGAGGGATGGAGAGAGGGAGGAAACTCAATCTTTCTACGTTTAACCCTCTTCACATTCTCACCTGTTGACGCTCCATCAATCTCCAGTTCCCCTCCAGGAAGATGTCAGCGTGGTTTCAGCCAATAGCAGCTCACAGGGACAATTTATAGCCAATAGCATGTCAGTATGCATTGTGTCTGTGTGTGTTTCCCTGTTTCCAAAGAGATTAATCACAGCTTTGATTTCACAGAGATGACTCACTGCTGCATTTAAACACCTGATGTGTTTTTAAGCATCCCTCCATGTAACCAGTGTCTTTTTATCCTCGTTAATGTTGCTGCCAAACACCTATAATGTTGTAGTCAGGGGCAATGTTTCTAAGTAGATTTCGTCATGTAGCTGTACTTCTAAGAATTCTGACTTTTTTCCCAAATTCAGACGTTTTGTTTTTCCTTAATAGACGTGTTTTTTCTCACAACCCTGACTTTTTCCTACATTTTGAATTTCTTTTTTGTTCTACTTATTTCTAAAAATTCGGACTTTTTTAACCCCGATCTTTCTACGTTTAACCCTCTTCACATTCTCACCTGTTGACGCTCCATTCATCTCCAGTTCCCCTCCAGGAAGGTGTCAGCGTGGTTTCAGCCAACAGCAGCTCACAGGGACAATTTATAGCCAATAGCATGTCAGTATGCATTGTGTCTGTGTGTGTTTCCCTGTTTCCAGAGAGATTAATCACAGCCACCTTCGTGATGATTCACTGCTGCATTTATGTCCCTTGGGTTTCTCAGTATTAAAAAAACACCTGATATGTGTTTAAGAGTCTCTAATCCATGTAACCAGTATATTTGTATCCTAGTTAATGTTGCTGCCAAACACCTATTGTGTTGTAGTGGGGCAATGTTTCTAAGTAGATTTTCCTCAGCTGCACTTTCTAAGGATTCTGACTTTCTTTACAAATGTCAGACTTTTTTCTCAGGTTTGATTTTGACTTATATATTTTTTTAATGGCTTTTTTCTTAAATTAGACGTTTTTCTAAGAGTTCAGATTTTTCTTCAGACTTGTTTTCCAAAAATTCTGAATTTTGTCCAAAATGTCGGACCTTTTTTCTCAGGTTTGAGTTTTTATTTCTGCCTTGTTTTCTCAAATTTAATTTGGACATTTTCCTTAAAAACTTGACTTTTTTCTAAGAATTCTGACTTTTTTCTCAATTTAGACATTTTTTATAAATAAGTAAGTAAGTAAAACTTTATTTATATAGCACCCTTCTCAACACGGATGTACAAAGTGCTTTACAGTACAGTACACAGGACACAATTCACAGTACAACTATAACATGTAGAATAAAAGGCATAAAACAACAGCAGGTAATACATAGGATAAAACATAGGATGAAACACCAATGAAAGACAGCTACTAACTCACCTCCTCCCAAAGGCCTGTCGGAAAAGGTCGGTCTTTAACTGCCCCTTAAAAATCTCTATTGAGGCAGAGGCTCTCAGTTTCTGGGGGAGTTTGTTCCCTCAAAGGCACGGTCACCCTTGGTCTTTAGCCTGGTTCGGGGCCCCCTTAGGAGGCCTTGCTCAGAGGACCTCAGGGCCCGGGTTGTGCTGTGAGGGTGGATCAGGTCGTTGATGTAGGCTGGGGCTTGGCCATGGACAGCTCTATATGTGAAAACTAGGACCTTGGATTGGGTTCTGAGATGGACAGGGAGCCAGTGCAGGGCGGAAAGGACCGGAGTGATGGCGGCAGCATGTTGGACCTGTTGTAGCCGGTTTATTGATGTTTGGTTGAGGCAGGAGAACAGAGCATTACAGTAATCAAGCCGGGATGAAATAAAGGCATGGATAGCCATCTCCATTTCTGCATCTGATAGAACCCCCCTGAGCTTGGCAATGTTTCTGAGATAAATGCTTCTAATTTCTCAGAATACTGACTTTTTTTTCCAGATTTCTGACTTTTTCCGAAAAATTCTGACTTTTTTGGAAAAAATCTGACTTTTCCCCAAAATCCGGGCTTTTTTTTTTAACTTATTTCTAAGAAATTTAAAAATGTTTCTTAAATGTAACTTTTTTCATAGAATTCAGACCTTTTTTTTTATTCTGTCTTTTTACTCAAATTTGTATTTTCTCAAATTTAAGACTTTTTTCATGGATTTGACTTTTTTCCCAGAATTCTGACTTTTCTCTCAATTTATAATTTTGTGTAATTTCTCTCTTGATGAGTTAATTGAACTTCTTCTGATTTATTCGCAATTGTCCTGATTTGTTTGTCCTCTGTAACCAGTGTATTTTTATCCTAGTTAATGTTGCTGCCAAACACCTATTGTGTTGTAGTCAGCGGGGCAATGTTTCTAAGTAGATTTAGTCATGTAGCTGTACTTCTAAGAATTCAGACTTTTTCCCCAAATTTCTGCCTTTTTTTCTCAGGTTTGAGTTTTTAATTCTGACATGTTTTCTCATATTTTAATTTGGACATTTTCCTTAAAAACTTGACTTATTTCCCAGATTTCTGACTTTTTCTCCAGATGTCTGACTTTTTCCCCAAAATCCGGGTTTTATTCTCAAATTTCTTTTTTTTGAATTTCTACTTATTTGAAAGGATTCTGACTTTTTTCTAAGAGTTTTGAATTGTTTTCTTAAAGGTGGGGTAGGTAATTTCGGAGAAACCAGCTCGAGTGCGCTAGAATTTGAAAATACACAACCGGAGAAAATCTGCCACTTCCTCACAGAGCCCCTCCTCCAACACACACGAACGCGCACATGACCAATGAGGGCACGAGATCAGTTTGTGCACAGATGGAAGGCTGACAGGCAGGTAGGCCATCCAGTTACTTTAGCCGGGCCGGCTCAGATGATTGGTCGTGCTTTTTTGTCAAAGCACTTCAGATATTCATTGCTATTGGGATGTTAAGAGCATTCCATGGAATATAACAAAAAGTGTATCTCGAGCCGGTTTCTCAGACTTACCTACCCCACCTTTAAATGTAACTTTTTTCATAGAATTCAGAGTTGTTTTTAAATTCTGCCTTTTTTACTCAAATGTTATTTTTCTCAAATGTCAGACTTTTTTCATGGATTTGACTTTTTGCCCAGAATTCTAACGTTTTTCTCAATTGTGTATCATCGTGTCAGTTCTCTCCTGATGAGTTAATTGAACTTCTACTGATTCTCTCACGATTGTCCTGATTTGTTTGTCCTCTGCCTCTGTTCTTTGCAGTCATGTCAGACGTAGAAGAAGAGTACGAGTGAGTACAGAAACATCCTTCAGTATTTATCATTCAGCGTTTGCATTAACCGTGAAGTTAACTAATTAATATGTTTGTCTCTATTTCTTCTCCTCTTCTCTCCAGGGAGCAGGGTGAGTTCAATGTCTCCACTTTTAACACTTTAGGTTTCCTAGAAACAACTTATCTGATTGTAAATGAATTTCTCTGGGTCTCTTTTCTCCAGAGGCTGAAGAGGAGGTGGAGCCTGAGGAAGAGAAGAGGAGGATGAAGAGCAGCGGGTGGAGGTAGAGGAGGATGAAGGTAGGTCAGGGAAATACCCAGAATGCAAAGCAGTTAACCTGCATCCATCCTGATTAACCAAAGTGGTTTGTAGTCAGCTGCAAATATGGTTTGACCCCAAAGAAACTGCAACAGAATGTTTCTCAATGGATTATTGTAGTATCAGGTGTACTTAACAACATGCTAAAAGTGGCAAAACAGTTGAATGTGTATGGATGTTCTATGGATGTACACACATTATGACGGATAACAAGGGTATTAATGATAAGAAAATATGTTTCCTTGTTTGATATATCTGTGTAAATTATGGGCATCACTAACTCTGACCCTTTACTTCCACTCTATTCTGCTTCCCAAAACCTCCAGAGCAACATGAGCACCAAGAACACCACGGTACGTACAGCATGTCCGTCATAACTCCAACTTTTACAAACCATTAATAAAAATAACTTAAACCCAATAGAGTGGTGCAGGAATGTATTTCTGTGTTGGTCCCTGAAGGCAGCATCTCCCTGGACCAATGGGATTCCTCCATGTGATTTTGGATTATTGCAGAAATAATCTCAACGTTTATGATACTTACACGTTTAGTTCAGCAGGATAATCTCCACACATTAACACCACTTTATGATTTCTGGAGAAGCTAATGCTAAGCTAGAGGTGGCTAATGTTGGGCTATAAAGGAACTACAGCACGGTCACATGACTTCACGTCACCACCGCTAAGCTAGAGGTGGCTAATGTTGGGCTATAAAGGAACTACAGCACGGTCACATGACTTCACGTCACCACCGCTAAGCTAGAGGTGGCTAATGTTGGGCTAAAGGAACTACAGCACGGTCACATGACTTCACGTCACCACCGCTAAGCTAAGGAGGCTAATGTTGGGCTATAAAGGAACTACAGCACGGTCACATGACTTCACGTCACCACCGCTAAGCTAGAGGTGGCTAATGTTGGGCTATAAAGGAACTACAGCACGGTCACATGACTTCACGTCACCACCGCTAAGCTAAAGGAGGCTAATGTTGGGCTATAAAGAAACTACAGCACGGTCACATGACTTCACGTCACCACCGCTAAGCTAAAGGAGGCTAATGTTGGGCTATAAAGGAACTACAGTACGGTCACATGACTTCACGTCACCACCTCTAAGCTAAAGGTGGCTAATGTTGGGCTTTAAAGGAACTACAGCACGGTCACATGACTTCACGTCACCACCGCTAAGCTAAAGGTGGCTAATGTTGGGCTATAAAGGAACTACAGCACGGTCACAGACTTCACGTCACCACCGCTAAGCTAAAGGTGGCTAATGTTGGGCTATAAAGGAACTACAGCACGGTCACATGACTTCACGTCACCACCGCTAAGCTAAAGGTGGCTAATGTTGGGCTATAAAGGACTACAGCACGGTCACAGACTTCACGTAACCACCGCTAAGCTAAAGGAGGCTAATGTTGGGCTAAAAGGAACTACAGTACGGTCACATGACTTCACGTCACACCACTAAGCTAAAGGTGGCTAATGTTGGGCTTTAAAGGAACTACAGCACGGTCACATGACTTCACGTCACCACCGCTAAGCTAAAGGAGGCTAATGTTGGGCTATAAAGGAACCAAAAACACATTCAGAAAACCATTGACCTCCAGACCAGGGGACAAGTGCTAACATGCTGAGTCATGCCAGGGTTTTAGGACTCATTCCTGCACCTCTCTATGGGGGTTTATAGTGCCTGCAGATTGTGTGTCTCTCAATGCATGATGGGAAATCATGGTTTTAAAGTAATAGTTAAATATTTGGGGAATATGCTTGTCTTACCTCTTGATCCCCGGGATGTGGATTTCCTCTTTCCTCTCCTGGTTCTGGACCTTTATCATTTCTCACTTCTGCATTTCAATCTCCTCTTCACTCTAAGAGCATCTTTCCTCATTTCCATCCCACATTTCCTTCCGATATTACCTTCCTCATCCTACTCTTTTACTCTCTTGCTCCCTCTCGTCCGTCCTACTTCTCCCATTCCCTTGCTTTATACTTTCCACCCATCATAAATGACTCATTTCCTGCTCCATTTGTATGTAATTATCCATTATTCATTCTGTCTTCATGTTGTTGGTCCGTCAGATCAAGAAGTCCAGGAGGAAGGTGAGAAATGTTAGACGTGTGGTTTCCCAAATTGGTGGTTAACATGATCATGAATAGAAGTTAAGTGAAACCCTGAATTGAAAGATAACGGCTTAATTGCCTTTTATTTTGTAGTCCTTTGCCTTCTGTTCCTTCAGTAACACTAATAACTTTATTACCAACTTTTAGATCGTCATTAATCGTTATTTTGGTCTTTTTCTCTCTTTTATCAACAGAGGAAGAGCGCCCAAAACCAAAGTATGTTTACATGATGTATTCTTTGGTTGCATTGGTTATTCCCTATACGTAAAGACATTAAGCATTATAGGGACACATGACCAAAAGTGATTTCTTTCTTTTGAGTTCTGAGATTAAAGTCAGACTTCTGAGATCAGAAAAAAATGTAACTACTTTTTTCTCAGAATTCTGACTTTAATCTCAGAGATAAAAAATGTGAGGAAAAACTGAAATTTGAGAAAAACATTAAAATGTGTGAATAGTCAGAATTCGGAGAAAATAGGAGAAAAAAATTAATTTGTGAAAAAAGTCGAATTTGAGAAAAGTCAGAATTCTGAGAAATACGTGAAATTTGAGAAAATACATTATATTTGTGGAAAAGACAAATCTTAAAATGAGTCAGAATTCTGAAAAAAAGTCAGACATTTGCGAAAAATATGTTCAATTTGAGAAACATTTTTAGTGTTTAGTCAGAATTCTGAGAAAAAGTCACAAATTAGAAAAAAGTCAGAATTCTTACAAAAGTCAGACATTTTAGGAAAAAACTCAAATTTGTGGAAAAACTCAAATTTAAGAAAAAAGTCAGATATTTGGACAAAAAGTCAGAAATCTGAGAAAAAAGTCAGAAATTAGAGTACGAAGTAAAAAAGATTTTCTTTATTTTTCTTTTCTCTGAACAAAAAATATTCCCTTTGGTCAGATCTCAAAAGAAAATTCACACGTGGCCCTCATTCTCTTCCTCAATGTTCTCCTTTTAAAAAACAGTCCCATTGATTTGATGATTTACTTCTGTCTTTACTTGTAAACCTTGTTCTTCCTGCTCTTCTTCAGACCATTGGTTCCCCAACTCGCCCCTCCAAAGATCCCTGAGGGCGACCGGGTGGATTTTGATGTAAGTCGTGCCTTTAATAAACAGATTTGATCCAGATACCATAAAACTATAAATACTGAATCCAAAACAACGTATCTGTGGTAAAATAATGATATTCAGTTTTGTCATACCTAATGAGATGCCAATATAGAAACAGAATCTCTCTCTCTTTGCAGGACATCCACAGAAAGCGTATGGAGAAGGATTTACTGGAGCTTCACACTCTGATCGACGTCCACTTTGACCAGAGGAAGAAAGACGAGGAGGAACTGATCAGCCTGAAGGACCGAATCGTAAGCTCACCTTTCACACCTTCAACAAGGACACATATTAAGAGAGGAAACAGACCTTAAACTTCTTTGCTTTGCCTCCCATCAGGAGAATCGTCGGTCGGAGAGAGCTGAGATCCATAGGGTCCGAACGGAGAGGGAGAAGGACCGACAGAACAGGATCGCGGTAAAACACACACTCATATTCACACACACACACACACACACACACACTCATATTCACACACAAATACACACATGTATCACACACAGTTATGTAACTTCACTGGGCTGGAGTGAAGCTCAAAGTGTTGTGCTAGCTTCTAAAGGTATGTAAAACCACTTTTTAAAATATAAATCATAGAGAAAGCTACTCAAAAAAGATCTGCAGGAATGACTTCCCCTGGTCTGGAGGTCAATGGTTTTCTGAATGTGTTTTGGTTCCTTTATAGCCCAACATTATCCTCCTTTAGCTTAGCGGTGGTGGCGTGAAGTCATGTGACCTTGCTGTAGTTCCTTTATAGCCCAACATTAGCCACCTTTAGCTTAGCGGTGGTGACGTGAAGTCATGTGACCGTGCTGTAGTTCCTTTATAGCCCAACATTAGCCACCTTTAGCTTAGCGGTGGTGACGTGAAGTCATGTGACCGTGCTGTAGTTCCTTTATAGCCCAACATTAGCCACCTTTAGCTTAGCGGTGGTGACGTGAAGTCATGTGACCGTGCTGTAGTTCCTTTATAGCCCAACATTAGCCGCTTTTAGCTTAGCGGTGGTGACATGAAGTCATGTGACCGTGCTGTAGTTCCTTTATAGCCCAACATTAGCCACCTTTAGCTTAGCGGTGGTGACATGAAGTCATGTGACCGTGCTGTAGTTCCTTTATAGCCCAACATTAGCCTCCTTTAGCTTAGCGGTGGTGACGTGAAGTCATGTGACCGTGCTGTAGTTCCTTTATAGCCCAACATTAGCCTCCTTTAGCTTAGCGGTGGTGACGTGAAGTCATGTGACCGTGCTGTAGTTCCTTTATAGCCCAACATTAGCCACCTTTAGCTTAGCGGTGGTGACGTGAAGTCATGTGACCGTGCTGTAGTTCCTTTATAGCCCAACATTAGCCGCCTTTAGCTTAGCGTATGCTTTTCTTCATCACTTCTCTGGGTCTTCATCAGGATGAACGTCACAGAAAAGAGGAAGACGAAGCCAAGAAGAAGGCAGTTGATGATCTCAAGAAGAAGAAAGTGCTCTCTGGCATGGGAAACTTTGGAGGCTTCCTGGCAAAGGTCTGTTGCTGTTCTCAGTATTATATCATAATATAACAATGATGATGAAGATGAAGAGATGAACATACTGATGGTGACTGTGTGTTCTGACCCAGGCGGAGACGAGGAAGGGGAAGCGTCTGACGGGTCTAGAGATCAAGAAGAAGACTCTGGGCGAGAGACGAAAGACGCTAAATGTTGACACCATGAGAGAGGACGCTCTCAAGTGAGTCGTCTTTTATTTATCATCTGATAAAACAGTGACATAAAGACCCCTTCATTCTTATCTTGTTCACTTCCATTAGTTTAATCACTAATATAAGTACAATCATAAGATGTTCAGGTGTATATCAGTATATAGTGTCTCTACTTTAAAGAGTCCTCTCCTGCTGATGTTCAGGTGTATATCAGTATGTAGTGTCTCTACTTTAAAGAGTCCTCTCCTGCTGATGTTCAGGTGTATATCAGTATGTAGTGTCTCTACTTTAAAGCGTCCTCTCCTGCTGATGTTCAGGTGTATATCAGTATGTGGTGTCTCTACTTTAAAGAGTCTTCTCCTGCTGATGTTCAGGTGTATATCAGTCTGTAGTGTCTCTACTTTAAAGAGTCCTCTCCTGCTGATGTTCAGGTGTATATCAGTATGTAGTGTCTCTACTTTAAAGAGTCCTCTCCTGCTGATGTTCAGGTGTATATCAGTATGTAGTGTCTCTACTTTAAAGAGTCCTCTCCTGCTGATCTTCAGGTGTATATCAGTATGTAGTGTCTCTACTTTAAAGAGTCCTCTCCTGCTGATCTTCAGGTGTATATCAGTATGTAGTGTCTCTACTTTAAAGAGTCCTCTCCTGCTGATGTTCAGGTGTATATCAGTATGTAGTGTCTCTACTATAAAGAGTCCTCTCCTGCTGATGTGCAGGTGTATATCAGTATGTAGTTTTTAGTCTCAGCAGACCATTTACATGCACTAACACCTATGGAACACACTACAGGAGAGGGACGATCACAGAAAGCACTATAGGGCTTCTCTTTGAAACCAAATAATACATATTGTCTCCATTTGTCTTTGTGTTTTTTAGGCATGAAGCTCAGGAGATGTGGAACAGCATCTACCAGCTGGAGTCTGAGAAGTTTGACCACACGGAGTACATGAAGCACCAGAAATATGAGGTACTACTGGGATTAAAAACACATTTCAAACATTAAGGTGTCTTCCTGTCGACTCTCACTTCCTGTTGTGTTCCCCCTGCAGATCATCGTGCTGCTGAACAGAATCCAACACGCTCAGAAGTTGTGAGTACTAACTTTTATACTTTTTAAAAACAGCTGTTCATCTCTTCCTACAATTCCCATTTGAGGTTGCGGTCGAATATTCAAAAGGAAATCGTGTCCTCTGTCTTCTCCTTATCTCCTTTCCTTAACATGGAAAAGGTGATGAGGTTAAGGGAAGCAGTAAAGGACAGATCCAGGACTTAGGAAAAGAGACTGCACTGACACTGACATCAAACCCACCTAATATGATATTATGAACATATTTTAAATAAATAATACTTTATTTAATAAGTGAATCACTTCTTTAACATATTGTTGAAGGTTTAAATCATGTAGGCACTTTATAAGTTAGGGTATAAGATGTCAAATGCTTTCTGTGAAACGGCTTTACATGTTGCGGCCGGTGCTGGGAAACAAGTGGGACGAAATGATCTCTTTTCGTTTCCTAAAGGAGGGTCCAGTGTTTCCTAAAGGAGATTATAAAGGAAGCACTGAAGCTCCTTTCCTATCATCTCTAGAGAATTCCAACAGCTCTTATCATGGCTGCCATATATATAATGTCTATCCAACCCTTAAACATAAACATTTCTATGAACTATGAGCTTATAAATATAAGTAACAATGCTCTACTTTGGTTTAACTGTTTGCAAGTGAAGGAATTCCATATATTTCTTTTGAATGGAGTTTTTTTCAAACAAACTATTTTGACCAGAAATCAAATGACCGGAGTTAGCTGACAGTCTGCTGCCCTGTCTAACGTTTATCATCCCTCCTATTGTGTTCGTCCCCCCCCCCCCCTTACTTTGGTGTTCGCGGTCAAATTTGACCGGTCCTGTTTTAACCGCTATTACATTAACACAAAAACCATTAATCACCAAATTTCATTTAACACCCTTTCAAACTGTACATATTGTATCAGACTCCTATACATGAAGAACTGCAGGAAATATACAAAGAACAGACACTGAACATGTGTTGGTGTGCCAGGTGTGATCCATGTGGGGGGATGGGCACATAAGGGGGACACACACATCTAGAGTATGTATGTGTGTGTGTGTGTGTGTGTGTGTGTGTGTGTGTGTGTGTGTTTTATCTGATCCGGATGGTTACTAATTCCTTTTCTTTATGGCGGTCCTTTTTGAGCGGGAACACCATGGGTGTTACAAAGTTGACTAAATCATCCAAACTTCAATGAAGGTGGTGATCAGTAATTGTATGTTCAAAGGTCTGCTGTGAAGGATATCATGAAGCCTGAATGCAATCGAATGTAAAACAAAAAAGTTATGATTGATGAAAGTAGTAAATTGGTCAGATTTGACCCGAAGACAACAGGAGGGTTAAAGCATCTGCTGGTACCTCATCTCTTTTGGTTTCAGGAGGACTATTTCCCTGGATCAATATGTTCTTTATGAGTCTGGCGCTTCTTGAGAGTTTCGGGGAAGCGTCCAAACATATTCACCTCTGTGCGCAATTTAAAAAACAAAAACAAATCTGACAATAACTCTCTGGGAATCTCCCTCCACCGGCTACACCCATAAGTTAATACCTTTCTCTGTTGATTGATTGACATCTGACACAGCTAATGGTGATCGCCGTCTCTTGTTTTCTAACGCCTGTGGATAAAAGCCTTGTTTTAGACGGGCGACTGTCAATCAAATGCGGGACATCGGCTACATGTGACAGTGATGGACTGGGTTAAAGGTTAGATAGCAACATGTTCCTCCTCCTCCTTATAACCCCTCCTTGTGTTTCTGTCCTGCAGTAAGAAGATCCTCGGCAAAGGGAAGGTGGCCGGTCGCTGGAAGTAAAGGAGGCGAAGAGGAGAAATGGGATTGATCCCTAAAGCTGGAAGCAGTGAAGGCGTCTCAGTGTGTGACAGATATTGAATGTTGATAAGATGTATTGATAATAAAACGACATGCACTCACTGCAGCTGACTCTGGTCTGTTTTCCTCTGCCTTAAGGAGGCCCTATAGCACTTTGTGTGGTTTTCCCCTCCTCTAGTGTGTTCTGTGGGTTTTAGTGCATGTAAATGGTCTCTAAAGGCTAAAATCCCTGTGTTCCCTTCAGAGTTCCTCTCACACACACTCCCGCTTGAAAAGCCTCCATTGGACTCCTTTGTTTACTTCTGTACAGTGACATCACTATGTAACACTCGCGCTCCTATTGGCTAGCGCTCCAACACATTGTATGATAGGCTAAAGGGCGGGACATCTCTAAGCCAATCAGAGCAGACTTGGCTGAGAATATTAACTAATACAAAATATAAATCAACTCATACATTACAGTATGTTCAATTAATACAGGTTACATTATTCAAATAAACTCCACCCTCACCAAGTGCCACATTTCATGATGAACACATTAGAGCATTAATAAATATAATACAATAATTTAATTTAATATGATTTTGAAATGGGCCGTAACACACAATTGAATAATTTTCAAATACTCTGTGTGTTTAGAGTTTTATGCCGAGTGTTTTTTCATCCATTTCTTCTTCTTCTGTGGTTATTATCTTCACTGTGTATTCCCCCCCCCCCCCCCTTTAATTCCTGCATCACATGTTTGGCTCAAAGCGTGAGAGGAGGACTAAAGAGGACACAGTGTTAATCCACACACACACACACACACACTCACGCACGCACGCACTCACGCTCACGCACGCACGCACGCACACACACACACACACACACACACACACACACAGAAAAAAAGCCTTACATTAATAACTGGATTATTTTAGATTCCTGGATTTTATTAGAAAGTATAATCTCACTCTGAAGCATGATACCTCATAAACATGGTATTATGATTTACATTTCTGTGTGTGTGTGTGTGTGTGTGTGTGTGTGTGTGTGTGTTAAATCCATTCATCAGACCATGTGTCATTGTTTGGAAACGTTTTATTTTATTCATCTATTTATTTTCATTCACATTGTATAGTATGCAAAGTGAATTCACACACATTACTTTGCACACACACCTCACACTCACACACACATTCACAAACACACACACACACACACACTCATTCAAACACAAGCACAGGTTGACGCACAAAGAGACAATAAGACGTAAAAACATTTAACTAAATATATTGAACCGAATAGGAAATAAATCAAGTTTGAAAGTTTGGAAGACATAAGGAACAGGAAATGTAGTTCAGAGTTACTCAAACAAAAAGAAATGGATGTGTTTTTCCCAAATATATTATCAAAACTAATTTGAAGGGCATTTATAATATCGTTTAGTTAAATACTGGATGCCGATTGGTCAAACTCGGACATTCAGCAGTCTGCTATTTTCCGCTAACAGACCGTTGCTAAGGATAACAGACCGTTGCTAAGGATAACAGACCATTATCCATCCGCAGAAAGAAGTCCGGTCAATTTAACGTTAGCGGCTGCCAAAAAATGAAACCATTAGAGCACAGAACTGGTGATTCATGATGGTCAAAGAGGAAGGAAAAGCAAATCTCTATACAGATGATGGTGTATTCTATATATATATATATATATATATATATATATATGTGTGTGTGTGTTTAGCGGATGGGCGCCTTCAGAGCGGCGTCCACCTCCTCCTCCGTGCACAGCGAGTGCCACTGGGCCACCGGACGCCTGGGATTGGCCAACATTTCCGACCAATGCTTGATCCCGATGCCCGACGCTCCGTAGCCCATCCAACACTTCCCGATGGCGTCGTTACTGCCCAATTTATCGTAATCATACACGGTGATCAGCACCTGCACTTTCTGTACGAGGGATACAGAAAAGATTTAGCCATTCAAATATCTCAGCTACCAATTAACTATACTTCTTCTTTATTATATTAGAAAGGCAGAAATTATACTTTAGCCTCTACTACATTGACTTAACAGTTAACATTTATTAGCTACTGTTGACATACTGTATAAATGTTGGAAGTACATCGTTTCTCTGTGCTTATTGAATATGTTCCTTGTGTACGAACCTGGATCTGAGAGAAGGGGATCTCGAAGCTGAAACTCTCGTTGAAATACGGATTCAGAGTGTTCTGTTTGACCGACGTCTTCTTCTTCTTCAGTCTCTTTCCATTGTGCTGAAGAACCACCTTCACAAAGGGATCTGAGAGAGAAGAGAGACCATCAGAGATCTATCTATCTATCTATCTATCTATCTATCCATCCATCCATCCATCCATCCATCCATCCCTCCCTCCCTCCATCCATCCATCAATCCTTGTGTTTGGGTAAGGCAGAGAATCCGGGATATTGCTCTGCGGCCACCATTTTAGAGTTTCTGCAGTCCCTTCTAGATAGTGGGCGTTCTCACGCCACTCTGAAGGTTTATGTGGCGGCTATTTCTGCCCGACATGTTGGAGTCGACGGCGCCACCGTGGGGCTCCACAGGCTGGTGTCCCTCTTCCTGAGAGGGGCCTTACGGCAGCGTTCCCCTAGCACCCTGGTGCTGGATGCCCTATCATCTCCTCCCTTCGAGCCCCTGGCCCAGGTGGGGCTTAAGTGGATGTCCTTGAAGGCAGCATTTCTGCTTGCCATGACCTCAGGGAAGCGAGTTGGGGAGTTACATGCCCTCTCCGTGAGCGATACATGCCTGAGGTGGAACTCCGATGGGTGTTGCCCTCTGGCCAAATGTGGCGTTCCTGCCCAAGGTGCTTCCACTCTTGCATCATTGGGTATGTTTAAACATGCATTATCATCTCACTTTCAACTGGTCTGCACTTGTTATTGATGAAACTGATATTGATGAAACTGATCTGCTCGACTGTCTCTCAAATTGTAATGATTGTAATGACTGTATGTATAACTTGAATTTTACTTAACAGACTGTACGTGGTTTGTCTTGTTTGCCATGTTTTGCTTTTTGTCTTCTTGTTTATGTATGTCTGTAAGTTGTTGCTATTGTCGGGACCCCCTTGAAAACGAGATGGTGCATCTCAGGGGGTTTATCCCAATAAATAAAATGTCTATATACTAGCCCACTTCAATCAGCCTATCCAGCTGGCAAGCTTTGACACTCTCCAGGGGAGCGGCGCGTCTGAGTTGCTGTGCCCTGAGGGCGTATATTGACGCTACTGCCTGCATACGGCAGTCGGAGCAGCTCTTCGTTTGCCATGGCGGCACTAGAAAGGGTTGTGCTCTCTCCAAACAGCGGCTGTCCCACTGGGTTGTTGATACCATCACACATTCCTACGGGGCCAGTGGCCGCCCCCTGCCATCAGGGGTGAGATGCCACTCTACAAGGAGCATCTCAACGTCTTGGGCTGCCCTGAGAGGGGTGCCCTTGGAGACCATCTGCGCCGCGGCGTCGTGGGCGTCGTCTGGCACATTCTCCCGGTTCTATCGGGTCAATGTCGCCGCTCCCCATCCTTTGGGCGTGGTCCTGTTGCCGAGTTCCGCTGCTTCCAGCTAGGTAAGTAGGTGCTTGGATTCTTCATGACATTGTTGGTATAAGTCATCCAGTGCTTAAAGCACCGCCTCTGGCGGTCAGTAAGAACGAAATGGAACGATAGTTATGTCTGTAACTACGGTTCTATGAGTCCCGGAGTTTCCTGTCACTCAGAATTCTTGTGTGCTTGCGAGAAGATTCTGGGAACAGATCCTCTGATGACACCGGCAGATATAGCCGGTGTCACGTGGGTCACAGGTGAATTGTTGATATTGGTACTCGAGCTGCGCATGCGCGCGGTGAACATATCCAGTGCTTAAAGCACCGCCTCTGGCGGTCATCCGGGACTCATAGAACCGTAGTTACAGACGTAACTATCGTTTTATGCCGAGTGTTTTTTTATCAGTTTCTTCTTGTTCCAAAATGTGTTATCAAAACTAATCTTGAAGAGCATTTATAATATCATTTAGTTAAATACTGGATGCCGATTGGTCAAACTCGGACATTCTGCAGTCTGCTATTTTCTGCTAACAGAACGTTGCTAAGGATAACAGACCGTTGCTAAGGAGGATCAAGGGGACTATGTGCAGTCATATCAACACATCACACTTGCACAAAAACCAATAAGGCATGAACATGTTGATAATGGCTGTGCTGTGGCTCATGTTTACGTTGTCTTTTGTATTATTTCTAAAGGTTATCAACCTAAAGTCTATTCTTCAGTATTCAGTATAAACATGCCTCCAGGTGTGTGTCTGCTCACCTGAAAGTCCTCCGACGTCCATCTTCTTCAGGTTCTTGGCCTCCATGATGTTAATCGTGAACTTCCCGGCCGTCGGGACGTAACGAAGAGAAATGCAGATATCTCCCAACTTCTCTATCTGTCAGAAACACAACAAATGCACGTTTGAGTTTCTGTATTGCACAGTTCAATGGTTGCTTTAAAGGTCTCCTATTATGCTATTTTGAGGCATATATTATGGGTATTTTTGTACGAGGGGAAACAGTAGAGATTCAGTCATATAAATATCTCAGATACCAAGCCACTATACTTCTTCTTCACTTCATTAGAAAGGCAACCAACTGTTTTAAAGAGTACCTGACCTCCCTTTATATTAATAGAACAATAATGTCATTGTTAGCTAATGAATGTTTCCATGCTGAACAACGGCAACATGACAACGTTTTCATTGGTCCCTCTTCTTTAGAGAAGACCAGGAAATGAAGGATACACGGATCGTGTTCAAATCAATAGGCACGCAATGACTCTAAATAATAATGATCACGCCACCAAACACACATTCAGACTAAAGGAACCAGCCTGTTTGGGACATGGAAGAAGTAGAAAGTACAGGTATTTGGGTTCAACATGTAAGAAGTAGAAAGTACAGGTATTTGGGTTCAAAATGTAAGAAGTAGAAAGTTCAGGTATTTGGGTTCAAAATGTAAGAAGTAGAAAGTTCAGGTATTTGTGTTCAACATGTAAGAAGTAGAAAGTTCAGGTATTTGAGTTCAACATGTAAGAAGTAGAAAGTTCAGGTATTTGGGTTCAAAATGTAAGAAGTAGAAAGTACAGGTATTTGTGCTCAACATGTAAGAAGTCAAAGTAAAAAGTCGTCAGAAAAATAAGTAGTGGAGTAAAGTACTGATACCAGAAACATGTACTTAAGTACAGTAACAAAGTATTTGTACTCCACTACTTCCCACCTCTGCACATATTTATGTATAAAAGACATCAAAAAGTGCATTTTGCATGACAGGAGACCTTTAAATGACTGTTAGATTCCCTATAAGTGTTCTTACGTACCTCCTCCTTCTCTCCTCCCACCAGGTCCTTCCACTCCTGTATCGGCTGAGCGAGGTCGATGCTGTTCATGGCGATCTTTATCTCTCCGATTACATCGTGCTTACCGAAACGATCGAAGTCAAACACCTGCAGCACCAGAAACTGACCCCCCAGATCACTGTAGGGGATCTGAAGAGGGGAAAAGAAATAGAGAGGAGGGTAAGAGACTTAAAGAGACTTCCATGTTCATGTTTTTCACCACAACATAGCTCTGAAAAGGCTCTTTTTAAGGTTTTTAATGACATCCAGTGGCAGAATCCCAGTCTTCCCAGATAGATAGATAGATAGATAGATAGATAGATAGATAGATAGATAGATAGATAGATACAGTAGATAGATAGATAGATAGATAGAGAGATACAGTAGATAGATAGATAGATAGATAGAGAGATAGAGAGATAGATAGATAGATAGATAGATACAGTAGATAGATAGATAGATAGATAGAGAGAGAGATAGATAGATAGATAGATAGAGAGATAGAGAAATAAATAGATAGATAGATAGATAGATAGATAGATGATAGATAGATAGAGAGATAGAGAGATAGATAGTGAGATAGATAGATAGATAGATACAGTAGATAGATAGATAGAGAGATAGATAGATAGATAAATAGATACAGTAGATAGATAGATAGATAGATAGAGAGATAGATAGATAGATAGATACAGTAGATAGATAGATAGATAGATAGATAGATAGATAGATAGATACAGTAGATAGATAGATCAAATATAAACAATATAAAGTTCTTTAAAAAGGTAATAAAATACTACAGTAGCAGGAATATAGGCTCATAATATACTGTATATACATAAGATAGTATAGCATTTACAGAGGATGCACACATTTACACTTCACTAAAGGACTATGGTCCAATACCAGCACCGGGGAAGTGTGTTAAACAAATAAAATGGTTGGATATGTCTGAACAATCTTCAATTAAAGGAGGAAGGAATACAACTTAGCGCTGAGCTTCATTAGCAATGTTAAAAACAAAGGAAAAGGCCTGAAATCTAGATGTAGTCATGCACTCTGACCTGACTTTCAACAGCCTCATTTACACAATTACTCATTCAGCCTACTATCACTTTAAGAATATATATCGAGGAATAAAGGACTAATGTCTCAGGTAGATTTTGAAAGACTTGGGTTGCAGTCGAATAGTCCAAAAATCAGCTCCTAACGTCTATCCCTATCGTCTATCCCTTGACCTCTGTGTGAAACGTCACGGGGTTAAGGGATAGTGGATAGGAGAATTCAAAAGGACTTAGGAGAAGAGACTGCGGTACTTTAGAGAATCCGACTGCACTTTCACTATCCGACGTGTTTATGATGCGCCAGCGGACGTCATGAATGTGCGTCTGCTGCTGTGGGGAAACTATGGAAACTACAGATCTCTATACAGCGGACTACAACATGGATGTTTAATAAGAACGAGGGACTCCTGTAAACTCATCTAGAGACTCTGCACCGTGCTCTGATGCTGTTGCTTTATGCTTTATGAACGTGGACAACAGAGAAACAGATTCTTCAGGACCAAAGCTGGAATTGAAATAAAAAGGAAAGTGAAACTTATGCTGTCACCCTCTCCCTCCGGTCCACATTAAAACAAATGATCCCAATACGTATGATTGTATGAACTATAAAAAGATCTTAAAATCAATACAAATGTATTTATTATAAATGTTAGTCCTTAACATCTATCACTGTGTATATCACCATTCAAACATCTTTTAAAAGTTGAACAAACCACACAGCTCAGTAAAGACTGAGAGATGTTGACTTTATTTGATCATTTCAGTAAAAACTAACGTTCATATTTCTCTTTTTGATTATAATACTGATGAACGTTCAAAACAAAGCACTTTGGCAACTTACCGTTTTAAAAAGCTTATTAAGCACCGTAACTTTCATGATATCATTTCTCGGTCATAATCGGTTGTTTCCGTGAACGGCCGAATGTTGCGGCTGCAAGGCATTGTGGGGCAGCACTTTCTCCTCTCCTTTCGTAAAGGGAGGTCCAGTGGTTCCTAAGCTAAAGGAGGTTATAAAGGAAGTTTGAAACCTCCTTTCCTATCATCTAGAGAATTCGAACGGCACTTATCATGGCTGCCACTGAGGGACTTCCGGGTCATTTCAGTCCGTTAGGAAGGTTCCTAAGCTAAACGGACTATTCGACTGCAACCCAGGACTACCGTTACCATGTTTTTGCAGGTCTCACTCAAAGACTCCTTGTTGCCTTGTTGTTGAAATGTTTATATAAATCACCCTGCCTTGCTGATAGTATGATCTGAACTTCGCAGTACACACCTTAAAGGTGAAGGTCTCATTGAAGACTGGGCAGAGGTTCTTGCGCTGAACTTTGGTCTCAAACTTCTTCTTCTTGTCCGGCAGCATGTAGACTTTAACGTACGGATCTGAACTTCCTCCGACGTCCATGGCTGGCAGATCCTGAGCCTGAAGGATGCCCACGATCAGCTGCAGAGAAGAGAGGAAAGAGTTAATCATGCTTTTGTAAAACCCAAAGAATCTATCTGCTAGTCTCTTTCGTTGCTTACTAGTTACAGAAAAGGAGAGTATACAAAGTAGTATTATCTATTCAACGGACTCAAAGCCTACGGACTACATTTCCCAACAGCAATTTCCCAACAGGATCCCAGTGCTGCAACAACAAAGAGGACACGTAGAACATCCGATATATTTGGTCTTTTTTGGCACAAATCTTCCACTTTGGGTAAAACCATACACCAAATATCTTTCTTGAAGACGCATTTTGAAAACCATGAAAGACAGCAGAGTGGTGCAGAGATAAGATGTGAAAATGCAGCTGGGAGACAAAGTCCAGAGCTGTCATTGATATAGAAACTCATGCAATAGAGTGGTGCAGGAATGAGTCCTAAAACCAGGAAGTGAGTCAGCATTTCACCACTTCCTGTTCCCTCGTCTCAGAGCCAATGGGATGTCTCCATAGGATTTAGGAAAATAGCTGAAATAAGGTCTGTGGTTGAGACGCATTGAAGACACGGATCACGTTTTGTTCTAGGACATTAAATCCATCAGCAGTGACCCCACTGGTGATCTCTGAAGAGCTGACGTGTCTGAAAAACGATGGTTGTTACCAAGTGGCTGAATAGGACTACAGAAGTCGTGGAGGACGTTGTACGTCATTACGCCGAACACGTAAACACTCCTCTAAGTTAGTTTGCCCTGTTCAGCTTGAAAGCAAGTACCTGCCTCCTGCAAAGTGTTCAAACAAACGCTTCAACTCGTTCCATTTAGAATCTGTATGTTTGAATATGGATCTTAAGTTGGCGTGACGTTGAAGTCGTGCTGCTGGACTCGCCTGTAGTTCCTTTATAGCATAACGTTAGCATTTTGCTTCTGGACATTAGATTTATGATTAGAACATTATAAAAGTAGGGTAGACATGTGGAGATGATCCTGAACAAAACGTGCATTTATCAAAGAGGTTCATTTTCCACAGACCTTATTTTTTACAATATTCCTAAATCCTATGGAGAAATCCCATTGCTTTAGTCGAGGGAGCCAGCAGCTTCCTGCAGGGTAAATACGTCATCCCTGCACCGCTCTATAGTATGTGGGTAGATTTTGAATGCAGTACTCCTCGTGTACTTCTTGTGTACCGTGTTATCAGTAAAGTTGTAGTCCAGTGAGTACTCCAGTTTTCCGAGGGCCTCCTTCTCCTCGTCATCCTTCCCATCCTCTCCATCCTGGAAGACATGAAGCAGTTTGCAGTTTAATGAACATCACATGGAGTCATGTCACGCTCCTGTGATATGTGACACCTCAACGTTAACCATTGAAAATGAAGAGATATAGAATATGCATTTTATATTTCCTGGAGGCCTTTCTGAGTAATAATCACTCTAGACTAGAGCAATGTTTTCTCTAATGTTGTTATTGGACATTTTACTTTTAAAGGTCTCCTATTATCCTCTTTTTCAACAGTATATTACAGGTCTCAGTTATATAAAGAACATGTCTCTGATTGGCTGAAACACCAAACATCCCATAATCCCCTCTGTGTCCGCCCTGTTTCCAAAGTGCTGATTCTCTGTCTGTTACTTTAGATGAAAATAAGGAGCCCCTCCCCACGCCCCTCTGAGAGAGATTTGGTTAAAAAGAACTCAATGGTGCTCTAGGAGGAGATTCAGGTGATAAGGGGGGGGGGGGGTACCTTGGTTGCTGATTGGCTAATGGTTACACAAGACAAAACATCGTTATGACATCAAAAAGTGGCCAAAATCTGATCAGCTCATTTTCAGACAGGTTTTTATAGAAATGGATCAGGAGAAAAAGAGAGAGAATCTTTGTTCCTGAAACTTTCAGAGTCTCTTTACACAGAGGGGACACATGTTGATGTAGAAGAGACATGAAGAAGAGGGGACACATGTTGATGAAGAAGAGACATGAAGAAGAGGGGACACATGTTGATGTAGAAGAGACATGAAGAAGAGGGGACACATGTTGATGTAGAAGAGACATGAAGAAGAGGGGACACATGTTGATGTAGAAGAGACATGAAGAAGAGGGGACACATGGTGATGCAGAAGAGACATGAAGAAGAGGGGACACATGTTGATGTAGAAAAGACATGAAGAAGAGGGGACACATGTTGATGTAGAAAAGACATGAAGAAGAGGGGACACATGTTGATGTAGAAGAGACATGAAGAAGAGGGGACACATGGTGATGCAGAAGAGACATGAAGAAGAGGGGACACATGTTGATGTAGAAGAGACATGAAGAAGAGGGGACACATGGTGATGTAGAAGAGACATGAAGAAGAGGGGACACATGGTGATGTAGAAGAGACATGTGTCCCCTCTGTGTAAAGAGAGAGTCTCTTTCCACAGAGGGGACACATGTTGACGTAGAAGAGACGTGAAGAAGTGGGGACACATGTTGATGTAGAAGAGACATGAAGAAGAGGGGACACATGTTGATGTAGAAGAGACATGAAGAAGAGGGGACACATGGTGATGTAGAAGAGACATGTGTCCCCTCTGTGTAAAGAGAGTCTTTTTCCACAGAGGGGACACATGTTGACGTAGAAGAGACGTGAAGAAGTGGATTTAGCCTAATAGGGGACTTTTAAAACCTGCTGTACTTAGTCTATGGTGGGTCATTGAGTGGGGAGAGTGAAATTCAGCAATGATGGTGGGTTGTGATTAAAGGAGGGCGAATATATATTATATAAACACATGGACTCAATGCCAAGACTGAAATCAAAAACATGGAATTTTTTACGGCTTTTGAGACACTGGGTGGTACGTTTCCAACTTTCTTTTCGAATCATTCACACATTTGGTTAAGAAAGACGGACCTGACTGGATTAGTTTATGGTTGGTGGACAGTCCCCTTTAATGAACTGTAACAGAAACAGTAAAGGGAGCTTTAGCCAATCAATAGACACCATCAAACCACTGAGTCCTTTAAGAAGGGCCTAAAAACCTCTCTTTAAAAAAAGACATGTTGTTGATGTATAAAAGACATGAAGAAGTGGATTTTGCATAATAGGTGACCTTTAAAACCTGCTGTTTATTGTCTATGGGGGTCATTGAGTGGGGAGGAGGAAATAGCTTTTTATATAGAAAAATGGGTACCTTTACAATAAGACTACCCGTATAAAGGGTTTACGAATACTTTGTAATTCATTTATTAATTAGGTTGTGAACACTTTATAAATCATTAATAAGCTTTTATAAGACATGAGATAAACAGGGCGACTGTGACCGGGTGCTTGCCAAACAGTGAGCCCACATTTATCTGATCTGCTAAGCCTCATTAGAAATGGTAGTAACTCATTAATAAATGGGAATGAGTTTCACACTTTACAACAAGGCTCCCTTTTGGCAGTTATAAATGTTTGTAACTCGTAAATAAATGGTCATAAAGAGATGCCAAGAAACATCAAGATGGGAGGGGGGAATCAACTCAGTGAACTACAGATACCAAGGATGCTGGCTGATGAAGAAGACGAAGTAAGCTAGGTAGCCAATATAAGGCTTAGTCATCTTGCCAAATAGTGAGCCTGTGTTGATGTATCTACGTTAGAAGTGGTTTATAAATGGTTCTTAATAGGCGCTTTCACACCAAGTACTTAGTTCATCTGAACTCTTTAGTTCTCATGAACTAAGTACAGATCGCGTTCACATCGGAATAAGTCCCTGAGGGAGGGTTAGTCAAATGAAGCCGCTGACGTCACTTCTTCTTCTTCTGCTTTGGGTTTACTGGCAGGCCGCAAACAACTTCACGGCGTATACTGCCACCCGAAGTCCCCGGCCGGAAGTCCCCGGAGTTGGGGACTGGCTTCAGTAGAAGCTGCTGGGACTCCAGCAGCTTCTACTGAAGCTTCTAAATCGCCAGAACGCCGACACCTCCTCATCTCCACCGCTCCCATGTTTTATTTTGTGTTGCCATAAGTTAGTCTCTCTGCGTTTGTGCGCTGGGCTAATGCTAATGCTAATAATGCTAATGCGAGGATAATAAAATGGCGGCTTCACAAAACTTTTTGGGAGTTTTACGGGGCGTGGTTTGCAATCCGCCCAGCCAATCAGAAATGGGAACCTTTTTCTCCCATGAAAGTACCTGCTCTCTAGCAGGGACGGAAAAGGTGTGGAAAGGTTCTCATGAACTAAGTTCTAGTTCCGGATTTTTTGGTGTGAACGCGACATTTCGGAACTATATCGGAACTATACTGGGAAAGTACTCCGGTGTGAAAGCGCCTAATGATTAATAAAGTGTTAACAACCTAATTCATAACCTAATTATAAACCCTTTAGGAATCCTTTATAAGGGTAGTCTTATTGTAAAGTGGTACCGAAAATAGTTGGGGTCATTTTAATTTTATATTCTGCATAGAAGCCCGTTAACCACAAGCTCCTCTAATCCTGAGAGCAGCAGCTGGTCCTCCTTCATCCTGTTTAATCTGTCAGTTCATTACTAGTCTCACCTGGACCGAAGCCAAACAGCTGCAGACAGTGAGGCAGGCACTTCATCAGAAAGTGACTCCATCTGTCGGTCTGGGGAGGGAGTAGTTTCCTCATAGACCCCTCCTCTAACACCCCCTGTAGGAGCTTCCTCATAGACCCCTCCTCTAACACCCCCTGTAGGAGCTTCCTCATAGACCCCTCCTCTAACACACCCCCTGTAGGAGCTTCCTCATAGACCCCTCCTCTAACACCCCCTGTAGGAGCTTCCTCATAGACCCCTCCTCTAACACCCCCTGTAGGAGCTTCCTCATAGACCCCTCCTCTAACACAACCCCTCTAGGAGCTTCCTCATAGACCCCTCCTCTAAAACACCCCCTGTAGGAGCTTCCTCATAGACCCCTCCTCTAAAACACCCCCTGTAGGAGCTTCCTCATAGACCCTTCCTCTAACACACCCCCTGTAGGAGCTTCCTCATAGACCCCTCCTCTAACACACCCCCTGTAGGAGCTTCCTCATAGACCCCTCCTCTAACACACCCCCTCTAGGACCTGTAGGAGCTTCCTCATAGACCCCTCCTCTAACACCCCCCCTGTAGGAGCTTCCTCATAGACCCCTCCTCTAACACACCCCCTGTAGGAGCCTACATGCTGTGGTTGCCTTGAGTTATATTGTCTTCACTATTTGTTAACACCACACACACTTGTAATTGGTTGTTTCCGGTGATTGTCACATGGTGTGGTGAATGGTATTTAGGCATGTGGAGGTTTAGCTCTGATGTCTTTTGTTGACCGTATGATTCTGTTTGTTTATTGTTGTAATTTACAGTATTAAATATCCTTAAAACGACATGTTCAGTACAGACATTATTATTTATACGCGTCACAACAATGAGCGACGTTTAGCGTCAGAGCGGAATACAGCCGCCACACGCCTGTTCGCTCAGACGTCTCGTGTGAAACCAGCACAAGACTTCATACTGACTACAGTCACAGAGAATCCTTTTACATTCATGTGAACTTTGACATTTGCTCAACACTTTAATAGTCGTAACAAAGGCTTTGCAAGTAATGGATGTTTGGTTACCGTATTTTTTAACCCAATGTCCAACCCAGTCTCACGGCATTTCGTGTTATAGTCACGAAATTAATTTAATCTATTGATTCGTGTTCACCAACACGATCTTCGCATTTTCTTCGTGTCACACAGAACGATTTTAAAAGCAATGTATTTCTATTGGCAGTATGTTTCGTGCCTGCACCACATCCTTCTGTCCAGTCGGGTCTTGGAAGACCGGAAGCTGTGTGGTTCATAAAAACATTTTCTTACTCAATATCTTACCCTAAGCCTAACCCTTTTATTTTAAATTGTATAATGTCGGAGTTTTTTTGTCATCCGCGAGGAAAAGAAATGGCTCAGAGCCTCAGAATACTGACATCTGTGTTTTTTAAAATCTTTTTTTCCTTGTAATTTGTTATTATTTACATTGCTTTTAAAATCGTTCTGTGTGACACGAAAGAAATTGCAGAATCGTGTTGGTGAACACGAATCAATAGATTAATTTCGTGACTATAACACGAAATGCCGTGAGTATGGGTTGCAATGTCCCACAAGATGGTTAGCTTAGCATACAGGGGGAAACACCTTACTTTACACTATCTAAAGATAATGAAATGCCTACAAGTACCAGCATTTTGTTCATTTGGACCAGGCGCGCTACCATCCGTCTCCAGTCTTTGTGCTGAGCTAAGCTAACCAGTTATACAATTTAACATTAACAATGGAGCTGTAGACCTTCCACCCACCAAGCATTTCTCCAATTCACTCAGTGAAGCTTTAGTGATCATCTGTTGAACTGACCTGTTAGCAGAGTTACTAACCCCTACAAACCAAAGTCATATGGAATTTACTTTTAGGAAGACCTTCGTAGTTCAATGTTTTATTTGTGTTGGATGTTTATGGGTCCGGCAGCCATGACTGATCACTTTTCCTCACCTTCTTGTCGCCCCCGTCCTCTCCATCTTTGTCCTTCTTCCTCCTCCCTCGTCCTCCCTTCCTCTCACGGACCTTCTTGGGTTTCTTCCCCTTACTGATGCACTTCTTATAGATGCAGAATCCCATACAGACGATAAGGGCCAGGACCACCACCACAATGGCTCCTATTGCCCACATGGGCACTGAGGGAGGAGAGAGGGAAAGTATTCTCATCAGAATATAGTGAAAGTAGCGACAGTAAAAGTAGTCATTGTGCAGATTGGTCAATTTCAGAATAATATATATGATATGTTTTATAATGATTGATCATGAAAGTGTTCTCAAAGCTGGTAAAGGTGCAGCTAGTTTGAATGACTTTGTATACTGCAGGGTAGCTTGTGAATTTACTCCAGGTGGAACTGAAGTCTGATTTAACACTTGGTTATATTTCACATCATTCATCCACATCTGTGAAGTAACTAAAGGTATTCAATACATGTAGTGGAGGAAAAGTACACAATGCAGCTCTGAACTGTAGTGCAGTAGAAGTACACCATGTACCTCTGAACTGTAGTGCAGTAGAAGTACACAGTAGCATGAAATGGAAATACTCAAAAATGCACTTAAGCACAGTACTTGAGTAAATGCACTTACTTACTTTGCACCACTGAAAACTGTCCATTGTTGTAAATAAATGAAAAGTGGCTTCATGGTGGGAAATGATGAGATGTGTAGTGAACATTTGGAAAGGGAAAATCCCTCTAAGAAGATACTTATATAATAATAATGAAGTACAGAGCTGTTTCCTCCAGCTGTAAAACACATGTTCTTTAAGAATGAAATGCACTTACTCTTGAGTTTATGATCTTGAAGGGCAGAGTGGTCACAGGGAGAAATGAGAGAGGACAGAATACAGACATGAACAACATGAGAGTG
>CM062277.1:3168508-3220838 GCA_031216635.1 Dissostichus eleginoides
AGTTGCAAAGCTTAAACATTTTTTTATTTTATTTTATTTTAAGGGAAAGGATGTTTTCACTACTCAGTTTGTGTTACGGACAAACTTGATGTCATTACAATCATTTGATTAAGTCCTGCACTTCAAGTAAAATCCAATTTGAAAGGCTCTTGAGTCTATCTACCATATATCCAATGATTTTTAAAAGTTAAAAAAATAATTGTATTAAAGTTTGTTTTTTTCATGTGATATGTTCAGCACTGTCATTAAGGATAGGGATATTTGTTATTATAAAACTACCATACAGGTCATTTTGATAGTTTTAAGAGACGTCATTTAAAACTCCAACCTGTGTAGATGTACATTATACTATAAAGGATATCAGAGGCACTATTTTAGATATTTTAAATTTGAAAAAATGAGGTGCAACATAGTTGACAATGAAAGTCAAACATTTGACGCAAATAACATAGTTGAAGTGCAAAATTCAATTGATAATGATGTGTAATGACGTCTACATGTCATACAAATTGTCAAGTAGGTTACCTGTCAACTAAGTTACTACAGTTATTACAGTAAGGGTAACTTAGTTGACAATTTCCCTATTTTGACCCATCATTTCAATGGTAGGCCTTGCCTGGATGACCACTTCTTGAACAGGTTTACATCACATTTGAACGTATAATTGAATTAAAATCATTAAACAATTGTAAACCATAACAATGTACGTAACATTGTTGATGGTCAATTAATATACTCATTGACAATGTGCTATTATACATAAAATATTGTAAAAAATTGGAGGACAATCGCGACAGTGTGTTCAAAATGTCTGCCAAAGAGGAACATGGCATTATGTGATGCTGGTGACATGGTATTGGGACAAACCATTTTTGAGTTAAAGGGGGAGTTCTGTTATGGTGCATTTCCACTACACGGCCTCGCTCGGCCTCGCTCGGTATGGCTAGGCCTTGTTAGGCCAGGCTCACTTTATGGCGCATTTCCATTACAGTTTAGTAGCTGGGGTAGTATCTATAGTAACGCAGTGTAGGCGGAGCCGTGACATCATCTTCAATGAGAACCCCAGAAAAACAACACAGCCGTTAGTTGTTAGCACTCAGAGCTCACAGCTCCTCATATCTGCTCAGAAACTAGACAGAAGTTAAACAAGTACAAACCACAGACTGTCTGTGTCATGGCGAATACAGTCGCTGCTTTATTTATGTCTGTAGGCCGTTGTTGTGAGTGTGGATGGTCGGAGCATATACTGCGTTAGCTTAGCCGATCTCCATTCAGACAACACGCATTTTAAAAGGTTCTTCTCCTGCCGTCTGTCTGCAGACTTGTCAACAGCATTAATTCATGGTTTTTATAACGGTATCAGTATGTTGTTTACTTCAGCATCATTTTGAAACGTGTATTACAATTAAATCACGGTAAAATGGGTTCATCTTGTTGTAGTTGTTGCCCCTTGCCAGCGATTCTCTCTCTAGTTTAGCATACTCAGCCCGGTTGTTGGCCCGGAAAGAACCTCGATTTTATGGGGCCAGAAAACTGTGAAATAGTACCGGCTAGCCGGTACTACGCTAAGTGGAAACGGGCCCCGCACGGCTCGGCATGCTTAAAGCGAGCTCCGCGCTGTAGTGGAAATGTGCCATTAGTAACATAGTTGACAGAACTTTTGCGGACATTCATATATTAAGATATTTAATTTATTTAAAGGAGGAAATCAATTAAAAAAATATTATTATTCTTTAGTATTTAGACTTTTGAAATAAATGAATAATTTTTTTTATTTACTTTAATGGTTTTTATTCATTATTTTGAAACCAAGACACCCTCATCTGAAAAACGGACATAGCAAAAACTGACAATTTAAGAACATCATGAAACATTTCAAGCTAAATGAAGCATAGGATGCACATAATGTTTGTGTGATAGTATAACATGCTTTCCAATAATAGGCAAAATATGATATTTTTGAAGAAAATAGTTAGAATAATTATAATTATCATCAATGGACATGGGATGTACCCTAAATTGTAGAATCACTCATTTAACTGCTTTATATAATGGTGAGTAGTTAAATCTCTGGTTAGCTTAAGAAAACTCTGCAGAGTACATTGAAAATATCCCTTGAAATGAAGTAGAGTAGTAGTATTATGTAGCATAAAATGAAAATACTCAAGTAATACTCGAGTGCAGTCAGTAAAGGGAATAACCTACTGTAGCCTGCTAGCATATGTTATACTACAGCATGCTTGAAGAAACGTTTTAGGAGAGAGTAATTCAATGTTTTGGATTGCCATTTAGAAGGGTATAAAGTTGATAATCAATTGAGTTTTTAAAAACAAAAAATCCTATCTTAATAGGAGTCAAGGAATTTCTAGTCCCCACACAACAGATAGCTAGCTACATAGCTGTGTAGCGCATTAGCGCGTTAGCTTGTTAGCTAAGCTTAACACTATGATCGATTAAACTCATTTTAAAGGAGCTTTAAATAGTATTGTTTGTGACAGTGGTTACAGACACTGAACACAACATAAGTAACTCTTTACAGGTTAGCACGGGAGCTAACCACCTAGAAATAATGATGAAATCATGTGAACACAAAGCTAGCTTATTAGCAAACTAGCTACCAAACAACCAGTTACTGGCTGGTTAGCTTTTTGGATAACGTGAACCAGAGGACGAAAGTAATTAAAGTATTTTACTTAAGTGTTTTATTTTGATGCCACTTCTACTCCCAAATAATTCAAATGGTAATATTGTACTTTCTACTCAACTACATGTATTTTAAGGCTTTACAAATTAAGATTTTTGCATAAAAATAGTCAATACAATTTGAGATTGTGTTATTAATTAAACAAACCAACAGTTTAGAAGTATTAGTATACTAGTAGTATAGTATTTATACAAAATGGCATTACTACGTTTACTTATGTAATAGATCTAAGTACTTCTTCCACCTCTGGTGTGAATATACCTCAGTAAAATATTGGATTAAAAGGCACATAAAGTGATTAAAACCTGGGTTATCTTTCTCCTGAATCCCTGCCTGTAGCTCTGGGTAGATGATATTTTTAATATATTGTTATTAGTTTCATCATTTGAAGTACTTCAGCGTCCTGAGAGGTCAGTTGTTGCTCTTCATAGACCGCTGACTGACTTTAAACCTCCAGCAGACTTCCCTCTGCGATGTAACGAGATTAATTGCCAAAGGTAATCCAAAAATCCCTCGGCTTAAACAAATTAAGGACAGTTTGCCTCCTGCGGCTCCTCCCCTTTCTCCCCCTTCCTATCTGTTATCCATCCTCCCTCAGAACATCTGGAACACACACACACACACACACACACACACACACACACATCATATTTATAATGAGATGTGTTTTAGGTGGCGAGCTGTGTTACTGTAAACCTTTTATCTCCCAGACTGCATCAGCAGAGGATTAGAGAGGGAGTGTGTGTGTGTGTGTGTGTGTGTGTGTGTGTGTGTGTGTGTGTGTGTGTAGTGTGTGTGTGTGTAGATAAATGGATGAATAGTATACCATGGTTAATTTAATAGTGAAGTCGCAATCAAGATACCATAACTTGTTTTCACATTTAAAAAAAAAACTATACTTGGACATTTTTCACCCATTTTTAAATGGACTTGATTTATCAAATAATTTTTTATACAAAATGCTAAACTGTGCTTTTACATACAATAACTTCCACTAACTTTTTAGATATTTCTCAACGTGCTATACTATGACTTTTCTTGTACTTTACAACATGGAAGGATTAATTTATTACATGTTACTTGTTAGACGCTTTTACCCAAAGCAACTTACTTTCAATACTGTGGAGAATCCCCACAGGAGCAGTTTGGGGTGAAGTGTCTTGCCCAACGACATGCTGACTGCAGTGGGGATCGAACCGGTGCTCCCCTGATCTAAGATCAACGCACCAACCCACTGAGCCGCAGCCTCCCTTATCAACATACTGCACTATTATTTTGTTGTATCTACTAAGATTTTTTACCAAATTTTTGACATACTTTTCCACAACCATTTTTGTATTTTTTAACCTACTATGCTTTTCTTTAAAAACAATATTTGACAAACTACACTATGAACTTCTTTCATATGTTTAGCAAAGATAAACTTGACTCTTTTTGACATACTATACTATAACTTATTTCATACTTTGCAACAAGTTATGTTTCTTTTTCATATATTTGTTACGTATTATTCTCTGAGTTATTATTTCTTGATATTTCGATTTTTTAAAAATATATTTCAACATACTATACTATGACTTTTAAATGCAAAATCTCAGTAACTACATCTCTAAAATACATGTAGTGGAATTAAATAAAAGTACTTAGTAAATGTACTTAGTTACTCTCCTTCACTGCATATCCATGTGTTGTGTAGAGGTACATTTCAGAGGTGTATTGTGGGTAATTGCACGTGAACGCAGGCTGTAAATAGACGTGCATTAGTCTCCGTTAATCCACTTCAACTAATCTTTGCCAGGTTTAAAAAACATCCTCCACTAACGGAAAATTAAAGGTTTCCCCAAAGCACAAAGTTCCCCATTAACATGCATTCATTCAATAATACAGAAGGACGTCAGAAGTAGCGTTAAAGTGTAAAATCCCATAAATTAAGTGGCTGTTTCTCAACGGATGACTGAAATGCACGGAGAGCGACAGAGGAAATAATCTAGAGCTGATATTAGTTAGTAATGGATCTGCTGTAAATGATACTTTATTACTAAGTTATATTAAAGTAAAAGCATCTTATTAAAGGCAAAAGGTAGATTGTTTCTGTTTTGTTTCAGTGAATCAGAATCAGGTTGAATGGCACGTTCAAGGGATTTGCATTTGTGCATAATTAAAGACAGTAAGAGGAATACATTTGTAAAAAAAAAGGAGCAAATAAAGAACTATTTAAAAACTATTTTTGAAACCTTTATAAAATTACAAAAAATAAAATTCATGTTTACAGGAAATGTAAATATACAAAAAGTACAATAGGAATTTGAGAACATATACTATACATGCAGTGTAATCTGAATTCAAAGTGGGTTTGTAGATGTCTGAATATGTAGGTCTCTGAGTGGAAGAGACCTATTCAAACACATAATGAAGCTTCGGTAACACATGATGTTTAAATCAGAATCAGAAACAGGTTTATTGCCAGGTAGGTTCGCACATACTAGGAATTTGACTTGATGTCATGGTGCATACAAAAAATATAAAAAACAAGAAATCTAACATAAAACAAAAAAGTCATGGTAACACATGATGTTTAAATGGGTTTTAAAACAAAGAGAGCATCCGATAACTCACCTTAATGAGAGTCCGTTTCCTCAGGTCCTGGGTTTTATTTGAGTTATTTCCAGCATGCGTGTCCTCCTGACAGATCCTCCACTGACTGAGTGTTGCACAGAGTCACCCCCCCCCCCCCTCTCTCTGTGTTAATCTCTATAATATCCTCTCTGCCATCTACTTACCGTTCACCTCCATCTTTAAAACACACACCATCCAACGCTGTCACTTTAAATCTTATTTCTAAAGGAAACTGTTCAGAAAATATACATATATAATAATACAACGAAATGTCTTTGGCAACTCTCACTGCAGTAAAAAAAAGGCAGAAATAAATAAATAGTGGTAAAAGCAGAGGTAGTAGCAAATATATATTTATATATTATATTATATTGGTAGGCTGGCCTGTTTAAAGGTCCCATGTCATGCTTTTCTGGTTATTACCCGTCCCCTTGTGTTATGAAGGTTTTTCTGCATGTAAACGGTCTGCAGAGTCCCAAACCCTCAAAGTACACCCTGTAGGGAGTAAAACTCTAACACAGAAAAGACCTGTCTCTGCTGCCCCAGAACGCCTCGTTGGACATTTCTCTTTTTCCATTGTTTGCTTCCTGGGTATAGTGAAGTATTTGGGTATAGTGACGTAACGCAACGTAACGGCTGGACCAATCGCGGAGCCGTTACGTTTGGATCAATCCGCGGACTTCCTCACACACACGCACTCGGCGGGACGTTGCGAGGCTCGCTGCTCCGAGGAGCCGGACACTGTGAGCTGGCTCACTGGTGTGGGGTCTGCGAGACAGTGAGACACCGCGGAACTCAGCCTGAGCACACACACACACTCCCAGCCAGGCTTGCGTGTGTGTGTGCCCATGGGTTCCGCTGTGTCTCGCTGTCTCGCAGACGGCCACTGGGCTCACAGGGGGGGGGGGCAGGAGCTCCAACAAGCCATGTAGGACAGAGAGTGAATACACATACTATACAGAGATGCTGTATGAGAAACCAATGTGAGTTTAGAACATTGAACAATATAAATCTATTCTTGTAGACCTCAACAATGGAAATATGATCAGTAGAAATGGCCATGACATGGGACCTTTAATGCATTATAACTTATTCTGTATATGTTATCAATCTGCAAGTCTCTGTATATCTGTACAGTGTACATTCTACTATCCTATGTATATACAGTATACTCCTGTAGTGTAAGCATATATTCATGTTACTAACTGCAGTATTCTTGACTTTTTTTTAGAACATTTTAATTATCCAGAATTTTTATATTGTTTATATTTGATATCATATTTTTCATTTTAACATGTGTTGTTTTTTCTCTATTCAACTTTTTAAGTATTTGTGTTTTATGTCTGAACACACTGATGCTTCTTCTGTAACAAAATAATTGATGTTGAATGGAGGGTGCAGTACTGAGTGTTTCCAGCAGAGGGCAATGCTGCATTACAATTAACACACCATCACACCGGAAGAGTTCAGACATCTATATTTAGTTGAATAAACCTGATTTAAAAACTCATCCAGGTTTACATCCTCTCCTCCAAATGTGTATTGTTGGTACTTTAAGTATATCTAGATTCTAGTAGTTTGTTCTAGAGATAGAAGAGAGGAGATCGTTCACAGCGGCCATTATCGTTATCGTACCTGCTGACAGAAAACCAGACAGACGAGTTCTGACTGATATCCCACTGATAGTCTGATAATAAACGCTGTTAAAGGTTAGCGGGCATTTAAGGACGCCTTCTGAAGGATACTCACCAGATAATGACACTGATATGTTTCATTATGGGGCAGGAAGACCCATGCAAAAGCTCCCACCACCACATAAATACAAGTACACACACTTTGTAGTAGTTGTATCTCTTTCTGTCGTCATTTCTAGTCTCTGTAGTTGTATTTTTATCATGGAGTCTCTTCCTGGTTCATGTTTCTTTGAGGGACTTTAGATGGTGACGCCCTGAGCATTAATCTATCAGGACAACATATATTATTACAGCAGTTAGGATTTAACTAGAAAATGCATTTCCTGCTGAACATGTTCTCCATCACTTCGTACGGCACCTCGGACATCACACAAGAAGAACATCCTGTTTTAGTCTCTACTTTATTCATTATCCAAACATTTCATTTGATCACACATCCCATCAGTAAAGTCTGTTCAATGACTATTGATCAATGATTTCATGATCACTTCCCCTTTATCCACACCATGAATGAGTTTCATCTCAGCTATTTCAAACAGAATGATACATGATGTACTTATTGATTATGATCATGACAGGAAGTAATATCATTTGAAATAAACATGTTATGATGAAATAATTGTTATAACCATCTGGGTTTAATGTGTTAGTTAATTTGGGCAGCAACAATAACATGTAATCTGTCAAAGTAATACATGTGATTCTAAATGTCTCTGAAGACTCGTGCATTACAAGAGAAACAACAACATGAATCAAAAGAAACATCCAGCAAATCTTTAGAGCAAAGTTTACAGGTGAACAAGGATCCTCCTGAGCAGTGACAGCCTCCATGGCTAAAGAGACACAGGAAGGAGCCGGAAGAAAGTCCAACATCTACAGAACAACTACTGAGAAGATGTTCAAGCCCCACCCATCATGTTTGATTGACAGCTGATCTCTGCACAGTGAAGACATGAACAATCAGCTCTGATGGACACACGGTGAGTTTAAGAAGTAGAAGAGTTCCTCCAATGACTTCAGGCTATTTCAGTTTACAAAACTCAGCAGTGTCTCCATCATAATAAAGAGAAACTCCAGCATGTAGCGGCTGAGTGAATGTGGTCTGCACTCTGTGGAGGAGAGTCATGGTTTCAGAGACGCTGTAGAAGGACAGAACACCTGCTCTGTGATCCAGGTACACTCCTACTCTGGAGGACAGAGGACCTGAGACGGGAGTGCTGATACTGTTGTAACGAAATGTAAAACTGTTTTTGTCACAATATAACGCCCAAGATTTGTCATTGTTTCCAAATACACTTCCTCTGCTGATATTCTTGTATGCGACTGCTACAAACACTCTTCCCTCTCCACTCCACCTCCCAGTAACAACGTCCAGTCAGACTCTCTCTACTCAGGACCTGAAGATAATAACCAGTGAATCTGTCTGGGTGACTAGAATAAGACTGATGTTGTCTCATGGCTGTTGCTTTTCTGCTCCCCTCAGATAATCCAGCTGTGTGTGCTGTGTTTGGATCCAGTGTGATCTCCTGTGAATATTTGAGGAACCCAGCTCTGGTGGTGGGCTCTGCTGCTGACAGTAAAACCTCCACCTCAGTGGATGAGACGTGTGTCCATTCCTCTCTCAGCACGTCCTGTAGTTTGTCTCTGACTGCTGACAGGGCCTCCGTCACGTCCTCAAAGTAGCTCAGAGGACGGATGTTGATGCTGGATGAGTGTGTAGGTTCACTGAGGGCTGACAGTGAGGGGTAGCTGTGCAGAAACTGGTTGTGATCCTCTGTGTGAGACAGCAGCTTCAGCTCAGCGTCTCTCCTCTTCAGCTCAGAGATCTCCTGCTCCAGCTTCTCCTGAAGCTCTCTGACTCGACTCACTTCACTCTTCTGCTGGGATCTGAGCTGCTGCTTCACATCAGAGCTTCTTTTCTCCATGAGACGGATCAGCTCAGTGAACATCTTCTCACTGTCCTCCACTGCTTTATCAGCAGAGCCATTGACGGCCTCCACCTCCTGCTGAAGCAGCTTCACCTCCTTCTCTCTGTCCTGGATTCTCTGCTGGATGTTTTGTCGACTCCCCTCCAGCTCTCTCTGCCTCTCAGTCCTCTCTGCTGCAGCTGACACTGTGTCGTGGCCTTTGTGTTCGTCCACAGAGCAGAGATAACAGATACACTGCTGATCAGTGCGGCAGAACATCTTCATCACCTCGTCGTGACGAGAGCAGATGTTCTCCTGGAGCTTCTTGGAGGGCTCCACCAGCTTGTGTTTTTTTAATTGAGCTACGTCATAATGAGCTGGAGGTGTTTGTCACAATAAGAGACACACGAGGCAGGACTTACAGGCTCTCAGTTTCCTCCCAGTGCAGACATCACAGGCCACATCTTCAGCTCCAGCATAGCAGAGATCAGCAGGAGCAGGTGGGGGTCCAGTCTTCTTCAGCTCCTCCACTAAAGCTGCTAACATGGTGTTTTTCAGCAGGACAGGCCTCGGTGTGAAGCTCTGCCTACACTGAGGGCAGCTGTGGATCTTCTTCTCATCCTCTCCGTCCCAGAAGCCTTTAATACACTTCATGCAGTAGCTGTGTCCACAGGAAGTGCTCACCGGATCCTTCAGTAGATCCAGACAGATGGGACAAGATAGGATTTCCCGGTCCAGCTGAACTCCTTTCTGCGCCATTTCACCTCTCAGTAGCAGCGAGTGTGTGAGTTTCACTTCCTGAGAGCTGAAACTAGTGTGACAGCTGATCTGAACAGCATGTGTGTGTGCAGTGAATGTGGCCTATCAGCTCTTGTACTTTACCCACATGTTGGTTACACCCATGGGCGTCGCCTGGGGTTTTTTCTTTAGCCCCGGACAAATTCTCCCTCAATAATATAATACATTAACCGTACTTTACCTAGAGGACGGCAGAATATGTAATTTCCCGTGTTCAGTGAATGCAACAGATGCAAGACACCACCAGACCAATCAGAGTTGCATGGAAATAAACGTGTTTTATTGGCTGACAGTAACGTACCTCTCCTCTGTGAAAGTGTTTAAACTTTAAACTGTCAGCGGAGTTTCTGAAGATGCAGAAAGAATCAATTGACTTGGTGCAGGCAGTAAATTACAAAACAGCAGTTGAGAACACACTGAAAAGTTACCGAAGTGACGAGAAAGCACATGTAGTCTATGATATTGATATTCCCGAAACTGTGACACAGAAGAAGCGTAGAAACATGGAAGACTTTGTAGTCGAGGCATCATGTGGAGCACGCTCTCACATTAGCTTATTAGCTCAGATTAGCTATTGATGATCACGTTGATAAATCATATAAAACCAATAGCCAAACACACAAAAAACATGTTGCTGTGTGAGCATTAAACGATTAACATTAAACTAAACAAACACAACAGAACGTTATTGTCCTTATAAAAATAAAAACATACATTTTGTCATGTTATGAGAATTTCCCACAATCCATTGCCGTAACCCGTAACAAAGCTAATGCAGGCACACGTTTGTTTGTGACACCAGATGGCGTAATTCTTTTCTTCTTCTTCTTCTTCTTCTTCTTCTTCTTCTTCTTCTTCTTCTTCTTCTTCTTCTTCTTTTCTTTAATGGCGAATCACTTCCACTTGGAGCATATATCGCCACCTCTGGCGTAATTCTCCGATTTAACAAGGATTTTATAGCAACCTTTATAACTCTGTGTTACACACACACGACACACCTATATGCCGTGAGCTGATTACCGAGCCTTCATTGTAACAGATCTGGTAGGCCACCACGTTATTCTTTACTTTCTACGTCTTTATATGTAGAAGATATTACTTTTTCTCCGTCATGGTGTTTCCATAGCAACAACAACTTCCTGTCAACAGCCTAAACTCGCCTTCAAAATAAAAGCACAGGAAGTTAACCTAATTACATTTAAGACATACAACTGCAACGAAAGTAACAAAAACAATGTAATATCCTTTTCAGTTTCACAGAACACAAATTGGGTTATTTACATAATATGTTTACAGTACTGTCTATTGTTATTTTGTATTATTCTTTGCGGAATTTGGCCGTGTAAAATGTCCTCTTGGGTTGCTGCAGCCAATGCGTGACGTCATTGGTAAGCGTAACGAACCCCGAACAGATTCTGGTACCTACACCGCCACTGTGGGCTAAGCCCCGAATGTTTCCAGGTCCAGACGACGCCCCTGGTGCAGACATTTCCCCAGACCAGGAGCTGAAGGTGCATTTACGAGGGATGGATATGTAGACTGGAAGCACCTGCGTAGTTGGAGAGACATAAAAAAAGCGAGGACCACTGCAAGTCCATGAGCAGGTTTGAATGCTACAACCTATTGTTGCTGTTAGTGCAATAAAAGAGTTACATAACGATTGTAAATAACCCACCCAGATAGCAAAAAAGGTTTGGCCCAGATTCGGCCCACACGAAACACCTTCATCCGGCCCATATACCGCGTGGAATGATGGCACTTGGGCGCTCCGCTCCTGTTTGCCAGATCTGGGCCACAAGCAAGCCATAGCAATGCCACATGTCAACCAAGAATGAACCACATAAACCAGAACTGGCCCTAATCTGGGCCACGGTTAGTTTTCATTCTGGCCCAGATCCGGCCCACATTCTGTATCCTCATCCGGCCCAAATGCTGCATGGAATTATGGCACTTTGACGCTCGGGTGATGTTTACCAGATCTGTGCCACAAGCAGGTCACAGCATGGCCACATGTCAGCCAAGAATGAACCAAATAAACCAGACCTAGCCCTAAAAAGCCATTCAAACTGTGGTGACTCAGTAACTGAATATCAATGACACTGTGGATTCGGCATCAGCAATATTCAACATACAGTAAATACAAATGTCAAAATGGCCTCCCAAAAGTTGCATCAATAAATGTTCAAATAAGTTACAACAGATGAACCAAACATTTGTTTTAATGATTGTATCATCATTAATATTGGTGATGAACTAGCCACTGCATCATTACATTTTCAAAATAACTGGGATGCAATCCAACCATGCCAAAATAACAGAATAATAAACTGAGACTTTGAAAAAACACGCAATTAAAAAAAACAACTTAGCTCCCCAAAAATAAACCAACTCTTCTGCAGACTCAGTGACATTTCAGATTTATTTCATTATTTTTCTTGTGAAAACAGAACTATGACAGAATAGTTACTTGTAGAACCATAAGTTGTACATTAGGGTTAAACCTAACCCTGCTCAACCAAAATTAACAAACTTTTGCCGACCTTGGCACGGGAACAACCCGGACATAGGATTTATCCACCTCCTTGACTGGGCCCATGGAATCTTGAAGGCCTATAAGGAATGCACAAACAAATCAACTCTGTTGACTCAGTAACAGATCATCTAAGACTCAATACGTTGAAGTGCAAAACTAAAAAAACGAGCACATAACTCACGGTAGAAATATGTTATAGCCTACTTCATCGGATCTGGACAAACAATGTCTCAGTTCCAATCTTCCAGAGGGTTTGAGAAGTAGGCTATGCTGCAGGACACACGCCGGTTAGAATAGTCCTGCACATGTGCAATGCTGCACAATTCAAATGTTACAGTAATGGGTTGTGTATTACAGATGATTTTGAGTGCAGTGCTTTACTGCGAAATAATAGTTCAATAATGTGAAATCAGTTTGACTGTAGTTTTATAGATATTTTGTTGTGATATTACAGGGGCTTTTGATTCCAATATTTCTCTGTAATATGATACTCTTAAATGCTGTGAAATCCTTGCAATGTTTACAATGTTGTTGTGATATTACAACATTAATGTGATATTACAGAGGATTTTGATTGCAGTATTTTATTGTGAAATAATAGTTAAATGCTGTGAAATCCAAGGATACAGTCCTTTTTACATGTATTTGTTGGGATATTACAGGGGGCCTTGATTACAATATGTCACTGTAAAATAATACTGTGAAATGCTGGTAAATGTTTACAGTGTGGAGAGTAACAGCAGACGCCTGCAGCATACTGAGGAGAAAGACATGAGGCCTCTGGATTGGGTCTCAACTATTGTTTTAAAGTTCTTATCTCTGTTTACTTTGAGTGTTTTTTATTGTTAGCATAATGCGGTGCCCTAATTCAAGTCATTTAAACATCCTAGTAAAAGAAGCAGTTTGATGATAATCTTATGTTGCACAGTCTATTAAGATATATCTCCATGTCAATAGAGACCCCCATATCCACCCCACCCCTGCTTTTGTGCGCATCAGCATTTGAGTTGTCTGCCAGAAGCATTCATAAATGTCCTTTTGAATCCAGTTTCCAGCACACTTACTAAACTCTTTCAATCTGAGGTTTGAACCAACAGGCTTTGACCCGAGCTCAGGCAGCAGGAGTTCTAGGCAGATTCATGTCCCATTCTAGGACCACAATCGGAGGTTATAGATATCTCTCTGAAGCATGACATGTGACATCCTTACTCAACTTACTCCAGTGTTGAATGCTCTTTACAATAACAACAGTAAACGTTAAATATCAAAGTGGAATCAGAGAGAGAAAGAACAATACCAGGCATCACACACAAATGATGTTGCAATGAAACACTGTTCACAAAGTGGCTGATCTGGCACGCCTTCATGTTAGTTTCTCAGTTTGCGTTAGCGGCACCAGACCTAGGGGTAATCTGGACCAGCAGCAAGGGCTACACAGGCTAGGGAGCACTGTGTAGCCAACATATAACCAGTGTCTGTGGATTGGTAGAGAGAGGACCAAAGTGAACGTCTTGCTCAGGTCACAGCTGGTTTATTTTCTGACATGACATGAGCTGAGCTGTGGCTATAGTCTCCCTAATGGATCCACAGCAGCGCCAGAGCGCCATCTACTGACGTTACACTATATTGTCTAAATGTTAGGAGTGAAGAAGTGTGTTGGAAAGATTATATTATTAACAACAAATAGGGGGGTGTCTGTTTAAGTCAAAGTTAACATATAGCATTTCCAACCTGCCACATTTGCATTATTGTTTCAGAAGTGTTTCTTTTGAAGGTGTGAGCAATGGTGATTAGGCTGCTGTTGGTATCAGGATCACATGTCAAGAAAACACTTCTGACAAGTGACTCTCCCTCTCCATGTGGCTTAATGACCTTAAACGTAGGCCAGATTCAAAAAAACATGATCTTAAACTGAATCCTTTGAAACCACAGGACCAGAAATATTGCTAAAAGCACAAAACTCAATGAAAGCAAGTAGAAAAGTATCTAGATGTATGTTTCTGTACTTTAAAGGACTCAAACAAAATGACTTGTATCAAGAGCCACAGCAAAGCATGGTGAGACGCAGATCTTTAACCTGCTGCTTCAAGGTTTCAGTGAAATATCTCGAGCCAAGAAGATTTACATTCAGAATGTATTCTGCTCATCAAAAACACAAGTGGGGATTCAAAGAAACTAAAAAAGGTGTTGTTTTTGATTCCTTTATGAGAAATGGAGAGATCTAGATGATGGCTTCTCTGGTTCCTTGTTAGTTATTCTTTTGTTCCCACACTAACTTCTTATTGCATACATGTATTTGATGTGGTAAACACTCCAAGAAACCAATACAATTCACTTTGATGGTTCATCAAAGGATCTATCTGCTCTAGATTTCTGCTAACATACATTTCTATTGTTAGATAATCAAATGATTTTCCATCTGCTCTTCCTGCCAAACAGGTTCAGTGCTAGGGTGCGTCTTTTGAAACGTGTAATGAGTAGTCATTGAGTCGGTATGCTTTTTAATGTCACCAAGGTGCTACTTACTGATTGGTCCCAAAGTGTACCACCCTTAGAGAGACCTCATGTCATGTTTCAGAATGCTGTGAGTTGTTTCACATTTTAAACTTCTTCATTCTACCTTAAAAGGTAAGAATTATACAAAGACTTGACCTAAAGATACCCCCATGATTAGAGAAAAGGACAACTTGAACAGGGAATAGGATTATGGCAAAGGGTTTACATTTCAGACACAAATGCAGTTCAGATTGCATTAAAGAAAAGAAGCATTACATAAATAAAGTAGAGAATGCATGTCCTGCTGAGAATGCGTGTGAATGCTGTAAACTGTGAACATGTGTTGCTGAATGGAGCTGAACATGCAGAGAAAGCTGAATCTGTGATCAGCTGAATGGTCTCTGGAGCTGCTTTTAGCTCCAGAGACCAAGTCAGTGTGTTGCTGAACTTAGCGGAGAGATGCAGGAAAGGGATCAATGATTTGAATCTAATTGTTACAGCTCAAATGCATTGCAGTGACTTTGTTGGAAACTTGAAGTGAAATGTTAAACTGGAAGAGACAAATAGTGAAGAGCTTCATATTTAAAAGAAAAGGTTTAAAAACTACAGTAAATGTGTATCAAAGCAACCCTCCTGTGATATACATGCACACACAGATGTTTGAGTGAGGGAGGGGTCAGACTGAGTGATGATGAACACTGTGCTTTGTTTCAGGAGGAAACTCAGTTCTAGTCTCAGATCACTTCCACATGTTCTCCATCAGCTTCGTACGGCACCTCGGACATCACACAAGAAGAACATCCGGTTTTAGTCTCTACTTTATTCATTATCCAAACATTTCATTTGATCACACATCCCATCAGTAAAGTCTGTTCAATGACTATTGATCAATGATTTCATGATCACTTCCCCTTTATCCACACCATGAATGAGTTTCATCTCAGCTATTTCAAACAGAATGATACGTGATGTACTTATTGATTATGATCATGACAGGAAGTAATATCATTTGAAATAAACATGTTATGATGAAATAATTGTTATAACCATCTGGGTTTAATGTGTTAGTTAATTTGGGCAGCAACAATAACATGTAATCTGTCAAAGTAATACATGTGATTCTAAATGTCTCTGAAGACTCGTGCATTACAAGAGAAACAACAACATGAATCAAAAGAAACATCCAGCAAATCTTTAGAGCAAAGTTTACAGGTGAACAAGGATCCTCCTGAGCAGTGACAGCCTCCATGGCTAAAGAGACACAGGAAGGAGCCGGAAGAAAGTCCAACATCTACAGAACAACTCCTGAGAAGATGTTCAAGCCCCACCCATCATGTTTGATTGACAGCTGATCTCTGCACAGTGAAGACATGAACAATCAGCTCTGATGGACACACGGTGAGTTTAAGAAGTAGAAGAGTTCCTCCAATGACTTCAGGCTATTTCAGTTTACAAAACTCAGCTGTGTCTCCATAATCATAAAGCCAAAGTCCAGCATGTAGCGGCTGAGTGAATGTGGTCTGCACTCTGTGGAGGAGAGTCATGGTTTCAGAGACGCTGTAGAAGGACAGAACACCTGCTCTGTGATCCAGGTACACTCCTACTCTGGAGGACAGAGGACCTGAGACGGGAGTGAGGATACTGTTGTTACGAAATGTAAAACTGTTTTTGTCACACCGTGACGCCCAAGATTTGTCATTGTTTCCAAATACACTTTCTCTGCTGATATTCTTGTATGCGACTGCTACACGAACTCCTTCCCCTCTCCACTCCACCTCCCAGTAACAACGTCCAGTCAGACTCTCTCTACTCAGGACCTGAGGATAACCAGTGAATCTGTCTGGGTGACTAGAATAAGACTGTTGTTGATTCATGGCTGTTGCTTTTCTGCTCCCCTCAGATAATCCCAGCCATGTGTTTGCTGTGTTTGGATCCAGTGTGATCTCCTGTGAATATTTGAAGAACCCAGCTCTGGTGGTGGGCTCTGCTGCTGACAGTAAAACCTCCACCTCAATGGATGAGACGTGTGTCCATTCCTCTCTCAGGACGTCCTGTAGTTTGTCTCTGACTGCTGACAGGGCCTCCGTCACGTCCTCAAAGTAGCTCAGAGGACGGATGTTGATGCTGGAGGAGTGTGTAGGTTCACTGAGGGCTGACAGTGAGGGGTAGCTGTGCAGAAACTGGTTGTGATCCTCTGTGTGAGACAGCAGCTTCAGCTCAGCGTCTCTCCTCTTCAGCTCAGAGATCTCCTGCTCCAGCTTCTCCTGAAGCTCTCTGACTCGACTCACTTCACTCTTCTGCTGGGATCTGAGCTGCTGCTTCACATCAGAGCTTCTTTTCTCCATGAGACGGATCAGCTCAGTGAACATCTTCTCACTGTCCTCCACTGCTTTATCAGCAGAGCCATTGACGGCCTCCACCTCCTGCTGAAGCAGCTTCACCTCCTTCTCTCTGTCCTGGATTCTCTGCTGGATGTTTTGTCGACTCCCCTCCAGCTCTCTCTGCCTCTCAGTCCTCTCTGCTGCAGCTGACACTGTGTCGTGGCCTTTGTGTTCGTCCACAGAGCAGAGATAACAGATACACTGCTGATCAGTGCGGCAGAACAGCTTCATCACCTCGTCGTGACGAGAGCAGATTCTCCTGGAGCTTCTTGGAGGGCTCCACCAGCTTGTGTTTTTTTAATGGAGCTACGTCATAATGAGCTGGAGGTGTTTGTCACAATAAGAGGCCAGACACACGAGGAGGACTTACAGGCTCTCAGTTTCCTCCCAGTGCAGACATCACAGGCCACATCTTCAGCTCCAGCATAGCAGAGATCAGCAGGAGCAGGTGGGGGTCCAGTCTTCTTCAGCTCCTCCACTAAAGCTGCTAACATGGTGTTTTTCAGCAGGACAGGCCTCGGTGTGAAGCTCTGCCTACACTGAGGGCAGCTGTGGATCTTCTTCTCATCCTCTCCGTCCCAGAAGCCTTTAATACACTTCATGCAGTAGCTGTGTCCACAGGAAGTGCTCACCGGATCCTTCAGTAGATCCAGACAGATGGGACAAGATAAGATTTCCCGGTCCAGCTGAACTCCTTTCTGCGCCATTTCACCTCTCAGTAGCAGCGAGTGTGTGAGTTTCACTTCCTGAGAGCTGAAACTAGTGTGACAGCTGATCTGAACAGCATGTGTGTGTGCAGTGAATGTGGCCTATCAGCTCTTGTGCTTTACCCACATGTTGGTTAGACCCCTCCTCCTCAGTGTGGATCTGAAGGGGAGGAACCAGGAAATACAGAGTGGAGTTGGCTGTCTCTGAGCATAGATATATATAAACACTAGATGACTCACCCGCGCTGCTGGCCAATGGAGACCGACGTTGCCACATGGCCGCCATCTTGCTACAGGTAGCGCTCTCATTCATAACATTATGGTTTACTATTTAAATAACCATAGCTTGCTCAATTTTCAACCAATTTTCAAACGGTTTGGTTTTTTATAAACATCAAAGATGTAGTTATTATACTGCATACTTATAATCATGGACTTCATATGAAAATAACATTAAGCAGATAAAGCAATAGCTATACACACACAAGGTATTTATATTAAATATTTACCGGTGTGTGTATGTGTGTATATATATATATATATATATATATATATATATATATATATATATAAAAACATATATATATATATATATGGCAATATACATGTTGAGTTTGGCAGGATATTATATATATATATATCTAATATACATATACATAAATATAAGGCATATGGAATATTAATGTTAAATATTGAACAGATTATATATGTGTAAAATGTACAACGTGGTTATATTCAAGAGAAACTATGGAGCAGAGAGTTCTCTTCCAGCCAGAGGTGATTTATTGTAGTGTTATTGCAGTGAGCAGGAATGTTTTCCTGTATCGGTCCTTGTGACAGCGGAGCTGCAGCAGTCTGTTGGAGAAGGAGCTCCGTTGACTGCTGCAGGTGGAGAGGATGGGTGGAGTTATCTGTCTGTCCAGCTGCAGGTGGAGAGGATGGGTGGGGTTATCTGTCTGTCCAGCTGCAGGTGGAGAGGGGGGTGGGGTTATCTGTCTGTCCAGCTGCAGGTGGAGAGGATGGGTGGGGTTATCTGTCTGTCCAGCTGCAGGTGGAGAGGATGGGTGGGGTTATCTGTCTGTCCAGCTGCAGGTGGAGAGGATGGGTGGGGTTATCTGTCTGTCCAGCTGCAGGTGGAGAGGGGGGGTGGGGTTATCCATGATGGACAACAGCCTGTTCAGTGTCCTCCTCTCCACCACAGCTTCAAAGGGGTCCAGCTTGATGCCGATGACAGACCCAGCTTTCCTGATCAGTTTATTGATCCTGCTGGTGTCACCGGCTCTGATGCTGCCCCCCCAGCAGACCGCAGCAAAGAAGAGTGCACTAGCCACAACAGACCGGTAGAAGATCTCCAGCATCTTGCTGCATACGTTGAAGGATCTCAGCTTCCTCAGAAAATAGAGTCGGCTCATCCCCTTCTTGTACACAGCGTCAGTGTTGATCCTCCAGTTCAGTCCGTTGTCTAAGTCAGGGGTTCTCAAACTTTTTGTTTATGCGGACCACTATTTATTATCAAGGATTTTCGCGGACCACCTCATCTGCAAACCGTAAAAATAAGTACATATATAAACGTAGTGTTAAAACGCCGATATTTTTTTATAGTTAATTATAGACAATCAAAAGTAAATTGAAGCCTATTTGATACTTTTGTGACCGGTGTCTGTCTGCGTTGTGTATGTGTCTCAAAGAGGACGGCGGACGGTATTTTAATTAGGTCATCCCAAACAATGCCACAAGTGCGCACGCGCGCAGTGCACTCACAAAACGGGCAGACAGGTCTACAAAAAACTACCGGTATGCTCCTACTTTAGTTACTGTACTGCAAAAAGCAGACGGCGCTGGTCTAAGTGCTGTCCCAGGTATTTGTAGTCCTCCACAACAGCCACATCCTCTCCCAGAATGCACAGGGGTAGAGGAGACGTCCTCACCCTCCTGAAATCAATGATCATCTCTCTGGTCTTGGCCACATTCAGAATACTCACAACATTAGGCTGAGGTTCATCCTGAGACAAGTCCGTTGGCAGGTCATCTTCCGCTCTTCTAGAAGTGGTTGTGCTTGTTGTTGCTTCCGGCTAAAATAAACATAATTAAAGACATTTTGAGTGTTTAAAATGTGCTGTAATACACAACACATTATTTATTCCTAAACTTGCAGAAAGAAAAACTAAAGTGTGACATTTAATCACATATTTATATATCAATCTTATACACCTTGAATTCTTGTTGGCCAATGATACACATACCCTTTGAAGATGAGCTGGGAAGTTGAATATTGTTGGCACAACACCATCTTTAAGCCGGACAGTCTGCCCCGTCCTGTCAAAGTCCTCACTCCTGAAGTGCTCACTGCAGAGCAGTGTCCTGCCAGAGGAAACAAAACCGTCCCTTCTTAGGGCAACTTCCCACTGCCTGCTCCTCTCTCCGGTTTTGGGAAACCTTAAAAACATGAGAAAGGTAGCCAGATATATAAATTACTGTCAACATTTTCCGCCCTTCTTTCCTTTAACATTAAGGGTAAGGACAAAAATACACACCTAAATTATCATATTTTTGGGGTAATTGTATGTATGTATGTATGTATGTATGTATGTATGTATGTAATCATTACATACATACATACATACATACATACATACATTACATACATTACATACATTACATTGTAATGTATGTAATGTATGTATGTATGTATGTATGTATGTATGTATGTATGTATGTATGTATGTATACTTTAAGAATAAGACAACCACACTAAGAGTTATAAAAAAGGTGTCCAAAAGAAACATTAAATAATTGCGTAAAGAAATGGTAGCAACATATTCTAAAGAGGCTGGGTCAACAACAATCTTGCAATACTATTATCTCACATAGCCCCACTGATCCTGTGTAGCAGGACTTGTAATGTACATACATCCACTAAGTAATTAACGATTATCCTAATTATAGTCATAATATTGTCATATCTTACACGTGAAAGGTGATTCCACGGGTTCTTGTTTCCAGACTACGGTGAATAGAGCATCCGTAGGCTGCACAAAAGTCAGCATAGTCAGGTACTTCTGTAAACACAAAGCCAGCAATTTCCTGTATCATAATGTATCTAAATGTAAGATGTTTTTAACAAGCCAAACCACTTGGAAGAAATCATGTGTAACTGAAGTTATGTTGAACAGAAAGAGCAGTTCTGCCTCTCCACTGGTGTGAAGTTGCTGGGTCAACTTTGTAATACTAGGTCTCACTCACAGCCTCTTGTTATTAGCCAGCTAATAAATACAACCACATACACAAAGAAAAGCTGCAATTTCAACATGTCCAAGCATCCTGTATCATAGCCATGCTAATAACGTTTATAATAAACCAAACCGTTTGTAAATCAGTCAAGATTTCAGCGAGTTAAGAGTATTTTTGTGCAGATCACTCACCTTACAACAGCTACCATAGCGCTACCAGAGTAGCTGTTAACTGTAGCAAGATGGCGGCCGGTGAGCGACGCTGGAAAATCTCCCATGAGCCATCTAGTGTTTATATATATCTATGTGTCTGAGAGCAGGAAGAAGAGGGAGGGCTTATCAAACTCTGACTCATTCCAGGAGGAGGAGCAGCGCTCAGACTCTGACCTACACAGAGCCTCGGTTACAACCTGCTCTTCATTTGAAAAGAGCTTCTAGTTGTAAAATAAGTGGGTAAACTTACAAAGTCTGAAGGGGGTTAAATACTTGTTTCCTCCACTGTAAATGTATAGAAGGCCTCTTTACCAAGCTCCAAACTAAGTTAAATATCTCAAAAAGTGTAAAAAATATCAAAAGTCTGTAAAGCATGTTTTATAGCTGAAGGTCTTGTGATCATTTTAAAGTTGGAATGGAGTCTCTAGCTGAAAGTATGTGGAAGGAGTAGCATTTGGCGCAGGGTGTAGCTAAAAGAGGATTTGAAGGTTCCTCCCATTGAGTTACATGTTAAAAAAAGAGTTTAAAAAGCTGAATATTTCAAAAAGTATAACATATTTAGAAAAAGTTGAAAGTTTCCCATCATGTGCTGAAAAGGCTGAATCTTGTGATATCTGAATGGTTTCTGTAGCTGAAAGTATGGTTGCACAGCATTCCACTAATGAAAGTAATGAAATGTGCACAAACAGCTCTCTGGTGTGATTGTGTATGAAACCTATTACCTACAGAAAGCTTTCAAAAGTGATACCTTGACATCTACAGAGCACTTGTGAAATGTCCGCATGAATATGTTTGCCTGGGCATACAGTTTCCAGCGCTGTCTATGGATGTCTTTGTCATCTGTGAGATCATCAGAGATATAATGACCAAGGTACTTCATCTCACTGCACACAAGAAGAATGTTGCTACTGAGAATACATGAGGAAATACAGCCTTTTTATCCTCTTCGCACAATCATGATGCTACTCTTCTTGGCGTTATACTTCATATTAAAATCAATGCCATACTGGGAACAAATCCTCAGAAGCTGTTGTAAGCCTGCACTGTACGGGGAAAAGATGATTAAATCATCTGCGTACATAAGGTGGTTGACAACAGTATCACCGATGACACTCCAGTTTTACACAAGTTCAGTTTCCTAGACAGATCATCCATGTACAGATGAAACAAGAAAGGAGATACAATCCCACCTTGCTTGACCCCATTACCAACATACAAATGTTCAGACACAGTATTGCCCCACTTCACCTGCATAGTCTGATGTGCATACCAAAAGGCTAAGATCCTTATGATGTACTTGGGTACCCCTCTTTGGCACATTTTGTCCAATCATTTGAAATGATCCAGTCTATCAAATGCCCTGGAAGCATCAAGAAAACACAGAAACATGGTGGAATTATGGCTTCTATATTTTGCTATAATGTCTTTTAAAGCAAAAATACACATATCTGTGCCGTGTTTTCTCTTCAAACCAAACTGGTTGTCAGCTGTGGTAATATACCTTTCCAGCCTATCCAACAGGATGTTCTCCAGCACTTTGGAGAGAATGCTAGCTAAAGCAATAGGTCTGTAATTATCAATGCCATTACTTCTCCCAGCTTTATCCTTGATGACTGGCACAAGTAGCACAGATAACATGGAAACTGGTGAGACACCATGATTAAGGAAACCAGTAAGACACAGAGCAAGAAGAGGAGCAAGCTTAAGACTGGCTTATTTGAAGTGTTCAGCTGAGATGAGATCCGGCCCACAAGCTTTGTTCTTTTCTACATTCATTATAGTGTTGAAGACTTCCTCTGATCTAACTGTCACGTTTTCAGTGGAGTCGACCTTTTCAACCACAAATGCATCACTCTTAACACAGTTGAACAACTCATGATAGTGTTGTCGCCACAGTTCAGCAATGCTGCCTGACCCACACACTCCTTCAATGGAAGACGCTAAGGGAGTCTTACAGCTGTTTAGGACTTTGACCTCTTTCCAGAAATCATAGCAACTGTTGTTGCGCAGCTTTCTGGCAAGTGAGTCAGCCCTCATTGTGTCCTCGTTGTTTTGAATGAAGCGGACAGCATACTTATATTTGGCATTAGTGGCCTGTTTATGTTCAAACAAAGACCCTGTCTCGGCCTTCCTGATTCTGCCCATCATTGAAAAGCATCTGTAGCAGCAGTGTGTAGCTCAGTCACATGTTCATTCCATCAGGTTTTATACTATGCTCCTTTTTCTTACTGTTGTAAAAAGCCTTACTTGAGGCATTTAACACATCAATAATAAGATCACATGTAAAACATAGATCTCTACCATGTTGCTCATTGTTACAGTTGGTGTCACTGCACAGCATTGCTTCTCTTGGAATTACAACCGAGTCTAATGATTAGTCAGTGAGTGAGGTATGGTGATTCATATCCTTCTCACTTACCTTTGACCAATCCAGCCTCCCTGTGTAAGTTTTATTGTCATCCACAGATAGCAGATCTTTTCAACATTTAGGGTCAATAGAAAAGGAATATGATCTGTAGTGGCCAACTCATAACAGATGTCAATGTTGTCCAGAGAAGCGTGTGCATCAGCTGTGCACATACAGGGATCTAGCCATGACACTGTATGCCATGCTTCACTAATATATGTAAAGCTTTTCTCAGGTAGTAGAGATTTACTTGACAGTATGAGATTATTATCATTACAACAATGCACTAAACATTTGCCAAACAGAGATTTATCATCCGAAATGTCAGCATTCAAGTGGCCCACTGCATACACACAGGTTGTGGCCTTATCCTTAATGAATGCATTAACAAATGCCATTCTATTGCGATATTCATCTTCATGTTCGTATGATTCATAAGGTGTGTAAATATTTACGATAATCAATGACCTATTTTCAAACTTGATCTCTATACCAATGGCCCAGTGGACGTCCAATCTGACCACTGAAACCAAAGGATCATATTTACTGTGAATGAGCTGCTTTTTGGTTTGTTGACTTATTCCTACAGTTTATTCAGAACCAGGTTTATCACCAGGTAGGTTGACCTGAGGAGTTAGACTTGGTGTCCTGGTGCAGACATCAAAGTAAAACAAACATTAAAGACACAGATAGAGAACTTTTATAAGAAACTATAATAACATTAAAAAATCATTTTAAAATATAGTAAAATATGGAAGTATTTACATTGAAATGGAATAAAATAAGTGCAGAAATAAATAAAAGAACCAGAAATTGTGTAGATTAAGACTCATTTACACTACTATGTTATTTATAGGGTATTCTAAGACCCTTTAGAGTGTACTATTCATAACATATCAGTAAAACAAACACTTACAATATATACAAAACTGTATTTGAATTGTTTATGTCCTAAGGATATAAAAATAAAGCCTCTTTGTGTTGGTTCATCTTTAAAACACACACTATGCAACGCTGCCACTTGAAATCGTACTTATTAAGCAAATCCATGATTAAATCAAGAATAAATTCACTTTCTTTTGGTGCAACTTTCCGAATGTTGTCCCAGACCAGTGTCTCTTAGGTGGAGTTATTTAAGGAATCATTTTAAATGTGCAAACAAGAGTTTCAAAATGAACATTGAAAGTGTTAGTACATGTAAATGGTCCCTGTTGTGCTTTTGTTGTTTCCCTCTCCTCTTCTAGAGTTAGTCATTTCTGCGTTGAATGTCCATTGAGATTAATGCATGTTATATGACTGTATTATGATGTATGCATTCATGTGATTCATCCCTATGATGTGAAGTAGGGGCTCATTTGAAGATCTCTAATTACCGCTAGCTTGTGAATTTCGCCCCTTATCCTATATGTCAATCTTTCTCATTTTAGATGTGGATTTTCAACCTGAATTTGCAGAGAAACTGTGTTCAAAAATGTATGAGGTGGATAAGAAGTATAATAGACAGTGAGTACCTGAGTAAATACACGTAGTTTCTTTCCATCACTGAACTCTTACTCTGAGACAGTTCTACAGTTCATGTCATGTTGATGCTGATGGAGGGTGGAGGTGATTGTTCACATTCAGATTCAAAGGTTTTATCATCATATGCACAAAGCCACAGTGTAGAAATGGCAATGAGAATCTTCTGACCTGAGCTCCTCCAAGGATGCAACATATAATAAAATACAAACTAAATAATGCAAGAAGTCTATATACATGTACATAGAATATGACTATGGGTGCAGTACTGAGTGTTTCCAGCAGAGGGCCCTGCTGCATTACAATGAACACCACACCACCACCTTAGTGTTTTACACAGGAGGAGTTCAGACATCTATATTTAGTTGAATAAACCTGATTTAAAAACTCATCCAGGTTTACATCCTCTCCTCCAAATGTGTATTGTTGGTACTTTAAGTATATCTAGATCCTAGTAGTTTGTTCTAGAGATAGAAGAGAGGAGATCGTTCACAGCGGCCATTATCGTTATCGTACCTGCTGACAGAAAACCAGACAGACGAGTTCTGACTGATATCCCACTGATAGTCTGATAATAAACGCTGTTAAAGGTTAGCGGGCATTTAAGGACGCCTTCTGAAGGATACTCACCAGATAATGACACTGATATGTTTCATTATGGGGCAGGAAGACCCATGCAAAAGCTCCCACCACCACATAAATACAAGTACACACACTTTGTAGTAGTTGTATCTCTTTCTGTCGTCATTTCTAGTCTCTGTAGTTGTATTTTTATCATGGAGTCTCTTCCTGGTTCATGTTTCTTTGAGGGACTTTAGATGGTGACGCCCTGAGCATTAATCTATCAGGACAACATATATTATTACAGCAGTTAGGATTTAACTAGAAAATGCATTTCCTGCTGAACATGTTCTCCATCAGCTTCGTACGGCACCTCGGACATCACACAAGAAGAACATCCTGTTTTAGTCTCTACTTTATTCATTATCCAAACATTTCATTTGATCACACATCCCATCAGTAAAGTCTGTTCAATGACTATTGATCAATGATTTCATGATCACTTCCCCTTTATCCACACCATGAATGAGTTTCATCTCAGCTATTTCAAACAGAATGATACGTGATGTACTTATTGATTATGATCATGACAGGAAGTAATATCATTTGAAATAAACATGTTATGATGAAATAATTGTTATAACCATCTGGGTTTAATGTGTTAGTTAATTTGGGCAGCAACAATAACATGTAATCTGTCAAAGTAATACATGTGATTCTAAATGTCTCTGAAGACTCGTGCATTACAAGAGAAACAACAACATGAATCAAAAGAAACATCCAGCAAATCTTTAGAGCAAAGTTTACAGGTGAACAAGGATCCTCCTGAGCAGTGACAGCCTCCATGGCTAAAGAGACACAGGAAGGAGCCGGAAGAAAGTCCAACATCTACAGAACAACTCCTGAGAAGATGTTCAAGCCCCACCCATCATGTTTGATTGACAGCTGATCTCTGCACAGTGAAGACATGAACAATCAGCTCTGATGGACACACGGTGAGTTTAAGAAGTAGAAGAGTTCCTCCAATGACTTCAGGCTATTTCAGTTTACAAAACTCAGCTGTGTCTCCATCATCATAAAGATAAACTCCAGCATGTAGCGGCTGAGTGAATGTGGTCTGCACTCTGTGGAGGAGAGTCATGGTTTCAGAGACGCTGTAGAAGGACAGAACACCTGCTCTGTGATCCAGGTACACTCCTACTCTGGAGGACAGAGGACCTGAGACGGGAGTGTGATACTGTTGTTACGAAATGTAAAACTGTTTTTGTCACAATATAACGCCCAAGATTTGTCATTGTTTCCAAAGAAACTTTCCCCCCCTGCTCTGCTGATATTCTTGTATGCGACTGCTACACAAACTCCTCTCCCTCTCCACTCCACCTCCCAGTAACAACGTCCAGTCAGACTCTCTCTACTCAGGACCTGAAATAACCAGTGAATCTGTCTGGGTGACTAGAATAAGACTGATGTTGTCTCATGTATGTTGCTTTTCTGCTCCCCTCAGATAATACCAGCTGTGTGTTTGCTGTGTTTGGATCCAGTGTGATCTCCTGTGAATATTTGAAGAACCCAGCTCTGGTGGTGGGCTCTGCTGCTGACAGTAAAACCTCCACCTCAGTGGATGAGACGTGTGTCCATTCCTCTCTCAGCACGTCCTGTAGTTTGTCTCTGACTGCTGACAGGGCCTCCGTCACGTCCTCAAAGTAGCTCAGAGGACGGATGTTGATGCTGGATGAGTGTGTAGGTTCACTGAGGGCTGACAGTGAGGGGTAGCTGTGCAGAAACTGGTTGTGATCCTCTGTGTGAGACAGCAGCTTCAGCTCAGCGTCTCTCCTCTTCAGCTCAGAGATCTCCTGCTCCAGCTTCTCCTGAAGCTCTCTGACTCGACTCACTTCACTCTTCTGCTGGGATCTGAGCTGCTTCACATCAGAGCTTCTTTTCTCCATGAGACGGATCAGCTCAGTGAACATCTTCTCACTGTCCTCCACTGCTTTATCAGCAGAGCCATTGACGGCCTCCACCTCCTGCTGAAGCAGCTTCACCTCCTTCTCTCTGTCCTGGATTCTCTGCTGGATGTTTTGTCGACTCCCCTCCAGCTCTCTCTGCCTCTCAGTCCTCTCTGCTGCAGCTGACACTGTGTCGTGGCCTTTGTGTTCTCCACAGAGCAGAGATAACAGATACACTGCTGATCAGTGCGGCAGAACAGCTTCATCACCTCGTCGTGACGAGAGCAGATGTTCTCCTGGAGCTTCTTGGAGGGCTCCACCAGCTTGTGTTTTTTTAATGAGCTACGTCATAATGACTGGAGGTGTTTGTCACAATAAGAGGCCAGACACACGAGCAGGACTTACAGGCTCTCAGTTTCCTCCCAGTGCAGACATCACAGGCCACATCTTCAGCTCCAGCATAGCAGAGATCAGCAGGAGCAGGTGGGGGTCCAGTCTTCTTCAGCTCCTCCACTAAAGCTGCTAACATGGTGTTTTTCAGCAGGACAGGCCTCGGTGTGAAGCTCTGCCTACACTGAGGGCAGCTGTGGATCTTCTTCTCATCCTCTCCGTCCCAGAAGCCTTTAATACACTTCATGCAGTAGCTGTGTCCACAGGAAGTGTCACCGGATCCTTCAGTAGATCCAGACAGATGGGACAAGATAAGATTTCCCGGTCCAGCTGAACTCCTTTCTGCGCCATTTCACCTCTCAGTAGCAGCGAGTGTGTGAGTTTCACTTCCTGAGAGCTGAAACTAGTGTGACAGCTGATCTGAACAGCATGTGTGTGTGCAGTGAATGTGGCCTATCAGCTCTTGTGCTTTACCCACATGTTGGTTACACCCCTCCTCCTCAGTGTGGATCTGAAGGGGAGGAACCAGGAAATACAGAGTGGAGCTGGCTGTGTCTGAGAGCAGGAAGAAGAGTGAGGGCTTATCAAACTCTGACTCATTCCAGGAGGAGGAGCAGCGCTCAGACTCTGACCTACACAGAGCCTCGGTTACAACCTGCTCTTCATTTGAAAAGAGCTTCTAGTTGTAAAATAAGTGGGTAAACTTACAAAATCTGAAGGGGGTTAAATACTTGTTTCCTCCACTGTAAATGTATAGAAGGCCTCTTTACCAAGCTCCAAACTAAGTTAAATATCTCAAAAAGTGTAAAAATATCAAAGAACTGTAAAACATGTTTAATAGCTGAAGGTCTTGTGATCATTTTAAAGTTGGAATGGAGTCTCTAGCTGAAAGTATGTGGAAGGAGTAGCATTTGGCGCAGGGTGTAGCTAAAAGAGGATTTGAAGGTTCCTCCCATTGAGTTACATGTTAAACAAATAGTTTAAAAGCTGAATATTTCAAAAAGTATAACATATTTAGAAAAAGTTGAAAGTGTCCCATCATGTGCTGAAAAGGCTGAATCTTGTGATATCTGAATGGTTTCTGTAGCTGAAAGTATGGCTGCACAGCATTCCACTAATGAAAGTAATGAAATGTGTGAAAGCTATTACCTGCAGCTTCAAGTCAACATGAAGTCATGGAGCCGGCAACACAATCCAGCTCTAAGGGAATTTCTGAGGTCAATTTCTGTCACTTTGTATTCATTTTGGGAAACTTTGTACACATGTTGTCTTTTTGGCTATTTGGAGTTTTTATCTTTGAAACTCTAGATATTTAGCCTCTTTGTGTTTTCTTTAATCCCTTTGGTTTGTCCCAATGTGGCCGTTAATGTCTCCCTGGTTCATCAAATGGAGACGCCCTGATCAGTAAACTATGGACAACAGATCTCTATCAGCTGAGATTAGAAATGTTCACCATGTACAGTAACCTGGTTCATGTTTCTCAGAGTTACATAAGATGGTGACGCTCTGTTTAGTAATGAAATAGACCTTATTTCAGGTGAGTGCCAGGTAATAGACACTTTGAAAAGCTCTGTTTGAAAGTAGTTCAGCCTCTTAGTGTTGTCCTTTATCAATGAGTTGTTTTTTGACTAGTAATTTAGTCCCTTTGTGTTCATTCTGTGTCTTAGCCACCAGGTCCAGGTCTGAGAAAGCTTCGGTGTAATTTTTATTTTGTTTAATTTTTTTCATTATTATAAAAAAATGTATTCACCCATTGAGAATATCCAAGCATTCAAAGTGAAATTCAAGTGAACAAATATCGAGTAGTATTAATGTTGTATGTGTTTTATCCTCTGAACGGAACATTTCCGGTAAAAACTGGTTGCTGCTCCACGGCGCTAGCAGTGCGCCCTCCCGCTCCCGGTCGGCGGCATGAAGCAGGTGTAGGCCTACCCGCTGATCTGTCTGCACTTGATGAACCGCCTTCACAGCCAAAACTGAAGAAGTTCCCCTACGCTGTTAATCATGGAAAAGCAAGGTGCTTCTCATCGAGGTGGTATGAAGATGTTTCCTGGATGGAATACAGCGCAAGTGGGGACGCGCTTTTCTGTAAAATGTGCAGACTTTCCCCAGCCCAGGAGCTGAAGGTGCATTTACGAGGGATGGATATGTAGACTGGAAGCACCTGCGTAGTTGGAGAGACATAAAAAAAGCGAGGACCACTGCAAGTCCATGAGCAGGTTTGAATGCTACAACCTATTGTTGCTGTTAGTGCAATAAAAGAGTTACATAACGATTGTAAATAACCCACCCAGATAGCAAAAAAGGTTTGGCCCAGATTCGGCCCACATTCGGCCCACACGAAACACCTTCATCCGGCCCATATACCGCGTGGAATGATGGCACTTGGGCGCTCCGCTCCTGTTTGCCAGATCTGGGCCACAAGCAAGCCATAGCAATGCCACATGTCAACCAAGAATGAACCACATAAACCAGAACTGGCCCTAATCTGGGCCACGGTTAGTTTTCATTCTGGCCCTGATCCGGCCCACATTCTGTATCCTCATCCGGCCCAAATGCTGCATGGAATTATGGCACTTTGACGCTCGGGTGATGTTTACCAGATCTGTGCCACAAGCAGGTCACAGCATGGCCACATGTCAGCCAAGAATGAACCAAATAAACCAGACCTAGCCCTAAAAAGCCATTCAAACTGTGGGGACTCAGTAACTGAATATCAATGACACTGTGGATTCGGCATCAGCAATATTCAACATACAGTAAATACAAATGTCAAAATGGCCTCCCAAAAGTTGCATCAATAAATGTTCAAATAAGTTACAACAGATGAACCAAACATTTGTTTTAATGATTGTATCATCCTTAATATTGGTGATGAACTAGCCACTGCATCATTACATTTTCAAAATAACTGGGATGCAATCCAACCATGCCAAAATAACAGAATAATAAACTGAGACTTTGAAAAAACACGCAATTAAAAACAACAAACAACTTAGCTCCCCAAAAATAAACCAACTCCTCTGCAGACTCAGTGACATTTCAGATTTATTTGATTATTTTTCTTGTGAAAACAGAACTAGAACAGAATAGTTACTTGTAGAACCATAAGTTGTACATTAGGGTTAAACCTAACCCTGCTCAACCAAAATTAACAAACTTTTGCCGACCTTGGCACGGGAACAACCCGGACATAGGATTTATCCACCTCCTTGACTGGGCCCATGGAATCTTGAAGGCCTATAAGGAATGCACAAACAAATCAACTCTGTTGACTCAGTAACAGATCATCTAAGACTCAATACGTTGAAGTGCAAAACTAAAAAAACGAGCACATAACTCACGGTAGAAATATGTTATAGCCTACTTCATCGGATCTGGACAAACAATGTCTCAGTTCCAATCTTCCAGAGGGTTTGAGAAGTAGGCTATGCTGCAGGACACACGCCGGTTAGAATAGTCCTGCACATGTGCAATGCTGCACAATTCAAATGTTACAGTAATGGGTTGTGTATTACAGATGATTTTGAGTGCAGTGCTTTACTGCGAAATAATAGTTCAATAATGTGAAATCAGTTTGACTGTAGTTTTATAGATATTTTGTTGTGATATTACAGGGGCTTTTGATTCCAATATTTCTCTGTAATATGATACTCTTAAATGCTGTGAAATCCTTGCAATGTTTACAATGTTGTTGTGATATTACAACATTAATGTGATATTACAGAGGATTTTGATTGCAGTATTTTATTGTGAAATAATAGTTAAATGCTGTGAAATCCAAGGATACAGTCCTTTTTACATGTATTTGTTGGGATATTACAGGGGGCCTTGATTACAATATGTCACTGTAAAATAATACTGTGAAATGCTGGTAAATGTTTACAGTGTGGAGAGTAACAGCAGACGCCTGCAGCATACTGAGGAGAAAAGACATGAGGCCTCTGGATTGGGTCTCAACTATTGTTTTAAAGTTCTTATCTCTGTTTACTTTGAGTGTTTTTTATTGTTAGCATAATGCGGTGCCCTAATTCAAGTCATTTAAACATCCTAGTAAAAGAAGCAGTTTGATGATAATCTTATGTTGCACAGTCTATTAAGATATATCTCCATGTCAATAGAGACCCCCATATCCACCCCACCCCTGCTTTTGTGCGCATCAGCATTTGAGTTGTCTGCCAGAAGCATTCATAAATGTCCTTTTGAATCCAGTTTCCAGCACACTTACTAAACTCTTTCAATCTGAGGTTTGAACCAACAGGCTTTGACCCGAGCTCAGGCAGCAGGAGTTCTAGGCAGATTCATGTCCCATTCTAGGACCACAATCGGAGGTTTAGATATCTCTCTGAAGCATGACATGTGACATCCTTACTCAACTTACTCCAGTGTTGAATGCTCTTTACAATAACAACAGTAAACGTTAAATATCAAAGTGGAATCAGAGAGAGAAAGAACAATACCAGGCATCACACACAAATGATGTTGCAATGAAACACTGTTCACAAAGTGGCTGATCTGGCACGCCTTCATGTTAGTTTCTCAGTTTGCGTTAGCGGCACCAGACCTAGGGGTAATCTGGACAGCAGCAAGGGCTACACAGGCTAGGGAGCACTGTGTAGCCAACATATAACCAGTGTCTGTGGATTGGTAGAGAGAGGACCAAAGTGAACGTCTTGCTCAGGTCACAGCTGGTTTATTTCTGACATGCGCATGAGCTGAGCTGTGGCTATAGTCTCCCTAATGGATCCACAGCAGCGCCAGAGCGCCATCTACTGACGTTACACTATATTGTCTAAATGTTAGGAGTGAAGAAGTGTGTTGGAAAGATTATATTATTAACAACAAATAGGGGGGTGTCTGTTTAAGTCAAAGTTAACATATAGCATTTCCAACCTGCCACATTTGCATTATTGTTTCAGAAGTGTTTCTTTTGAAGGTGTGAGCAATGGTGATTAGGCTGCTGTTGGTATCAGGATCACATGTCAAGAAAACACTTCTGACAAGTGACTCTCCCTCTCCATGTGGCTTAATGACCTTAAACGTAGGCCAGATTCAAACAAAACATGATCTTAAACTGAATCCTTTGAAACCACAGGACCAGAAATATTGCTAAAAGCACAAAACTCAATGAAAGCAAGTAGAAAAGTATCTAGATGTATGTTTCTGTACTTTAAAGGACTCAAACAAAATGACTTGTATCAAGAGCCACAGCAAAGCATGGTGAGACGCAGATCTTTAACCTGCTGCTTCAAGGTTTCAGTGAAATATCTCGAGCCAAGAAGATTTACATTCAGAATGTATTCTGCTCATCAAAAACACAAGTGGGGATTCAAAGAAACTAAAAAAGGTGTTGTTTTTGATTCCTTTATGAGAAATGGAGAGATCTAGATGATGGCTTCTCTGGTTCCTTGTTAGTTATTCTTTTGTTCCCACACTAACTTCTTATTGCATACATGTATTTGATGTGGTAAACACTCCAAGAAACCAATACAATTCACTTTGATGGTTCATCAAAGGATCTATCTGCTCTAGATTTCTGCTAACATACATTTCTATTGTTAGATAATCAAATGATTTTCCATCTGCTCTTCCTGCCAAACAGGTTCAGTGCTAGGGTGCGTCTTTTGAAACGTGTAATGAGTAGTCATTGAGTCGGTATGCTTTTTAATGTCACCAAGGTGCTACTTACTGATTGGTCCCAAAGTGTACCACCCTTAGAGAGACCTCATGTCATGTTTCAGAATGCTGTGAGTTGTTTCACATTTTAAACTTCTTCATTCTACCTTAAAAGGTAAGAATTATACAAAGACTTGACCTAAAGATACCCCCATGATTAGAGAAAAGGACAACTTGAACAGGGAATAGGATTATGGCAAAGGGTTTACATTTCAGACACAAATGCAGTTCAGATTGCATTAAAGAAAAGAAGCATTACATAAATAAAGTAGAGAATGCATGTCCTGCTGAGAATGCGTGTGAATGCTGTAAACTGTGAACATGTGTTGCTGAATGGAGCTGAACATGCAGAGAAAGCTGAATCTGTGATCAGCTGAATGGTCTCTGGAGCTGCTTTTAGCTCCAGAGACCAAGTCAGTGTGTTGCTGAACTTAGCGGAGAGATGCAGGAAAGGGATCAATGATTTGAATCTAATTGTTACAGCTCAAATGCATTGAAGTGACTTTGTTGGAAACTTGAAAGTGAAATGTTAAACTGGAAGAGACAAATAGTGAAGAAGCTTCATATTTAAAAGAAAAGGTTTAAAAACTGCAGTAAATGTGTATCAAAGCAACCCTCCTGTGATATACATGCACACAGATGTTTGAGTGAGGGAGGGGTCAGACTGAGTGATGATGAACACTGTGCTTTGTTTCAGGAGGAAACTCAGTTCTAGTCTCAGATCACTTCCACATGTTCTCCATCAGCTTCGTACGGCACCTCGGACATCACACAAGAAGAACATCCGGTTTTAGTCTCTACTTTATTCATTATCCAAACATTTCATTTGATCACACATCCCATCAGTAAAGTCTGTTCAATGACTATTGATCAATGATTTCATGATCACTTCCCCTTTATCCACACCATGAATGAGTTTCATCTCAGCTATTTCAAACAGAATGATACATGATGTACTTATTGATTATGATCATGATAATGTTCTATAAAACATCAGATTACCCAGTTCCTATTTGGACAACAACAACAACAACAACAACAATTAGTCTGCAAACAAATAACTGTAATATTATACCATTGATTTCCCAAGCAAAGACTCTAAGCTATTTACAGGAGAATGATACGTGATGTACTTATTGATTATGATCATGACAGGAAGTAATATCATTTGAAATAAACATGTTATGATGAAATAATTGTTATAACCATCTGGGTTTAATGTGTTAGTTAATTTGGGCAGCAACAATAACATGTAATCTGTCAAAGTAATACATGTGATTCTAAATGTCTCTGAAGACTCGTGCATTACAAGAGAAACAACAACAACATGAATCAAAAGAAACATCCAGCAAATCTTTAGAGCAAAGTTTACAGGTGAACAAGGATCCTCCTGAGCAGTGACAGCCTCCATGGCTAAAGAGACACAGGAAGGAGCCGGAAGAAAGTCCAACATCTACAGAACAACTCCTGAGAAGATGTTCAAGCCCCACCCATCATGTTTGATTGACAGCTGATCTATGCACAGTGAAGACATGAACAATCAGCTCTGATGGACACACGGTGAGTTTAAGAAGTAGAAGAGTTCCTCCAACGACTTCAGGCTATTTCAGTTTACAAAACTCAGCTGTGTCTCCATCATCATAAAGATAAACTCCAGCATGTAGCGGCTGAGTGAATGTGGTCTGCACTCTGTGGAGGAGAGTCATGGTTTCAGAGACGCTGTAGAAGGACAGAACACCTGCTCTGTGATCCAGGTACACTCCTACTCTGGAGGACAGAGGACCTGAGACGGGAGTGTCGATATTGTTGTTACGAAATGTAAAACTGTTTTTGTCACAATGTAACGCCCAAGATTTGTCATTGAGTCCAAATACACTTTCCCTCCCTACTCTGCTGATATTCTTGTATGCGACTGCTACAAACACTAGTCTCCCTCTCCACTCCACCTCCCAGTAACAACGTCCAGTCAGACTCTCTCTACTCAGGACCTGAAGATAATAATCAGTGAATCTGTCTGGGTGACTAGAATAAGACTGACGTTGTTCCATGACTGTTGCTTTTCTGCTCCCCTCAGATAATCCCAGCCATGTGTTTGCTGTGTTTGGATCCAGTGTGATCTCCTGTGAATATTTTAGGAACCCAGCTCTGGTGGTGGGCTCTGCTGCTGACAGTAAAACCTCCACCTCAGTGGATGAGACGTGTGTCCATTCCTCTCTCAGCACGTCCTGTAGTTTGTCTCTGACTGCTGACAGGGCCGCCGTCACGTCCTCAAAGTAGCTCAGAGGACGGATGTTGATGCTGGATGAGTGTGTAGGTTCACTGAGGGCTGGCAGTGAGGGGTAGCTGTGCAGAAACTGGTTGTGATCCTCTGTGTGAGACAGCAGCTTCAGCTCAGCGTCTCTCCTCTTCAGCTCAGAGATCTCCTGCTCCAGCTTCTCCTGAAGCTCTCTGACTCGACTCACTTCACTCTTCTGCTGGGATCTGAGCTGCTGCTTCACATCAGAGCTTCTTTTCTCCATGAGACGGATCAGCTCAGTGAACATCTTCTCACTGTCCTCCACTGCTTTATCAGCAGAGCCATTGACGGCCTCCACCTCCTGCTGAAGCAGCTTCACCTCCTTCTCTCTGTCCTGGATTCTCTGCTGGATGTTTTGTCGACTCCCCTCCAGCTCTCTCTGCCTCTCAGTCCTCTCTGCTGCAGCTGACACTGTGTCGTGGCCTTTGTGTTCGTCCACAGAGCAGAGAACAGATACACTGCTGATCAGTGCGGCAGAACAGCTTCATCACCTCGTCGTGACGAGAGCAGATGCTCCTGGAGCTTCTTGGAGGGCTCCACCAGCTTGTGTTTTTTTAATGGAGCTACGTCATAATGAGACTGGAGGTGTTTGTCACAATAAGAGGCCAGACACACGAGGCAGGACTTACAGGCTCTCAGTTTCCTCCCAGTGCAGACATCACAGGCCACATCTTCAGCTCCAGCATAGCAGTGATCAGCAGGAGCAGGTGGGGGTCCAGTCTTCTTCAGCTCCTCCACTAAAGCTGCTAACATGGTGTTTTTCAGCAGGACAGGCCTCGGTGTGAAGCTCTGCCTACACTGAGGGCAGCTGTGGATCTTCTTCTCATCCTCTCCGTCCCAGAAGCCTTTAATACACTTCATGCAGTAGCTGTGTCCACAGGAAGTGGTCACCGGATCCTTCAGTAGATCCAGACAGATGGGACAAGATAAGATTTCCCGGTCCAGCTGAACTCCTTTCTGCGCCATTTCACCTCTCAGTAGCAGCGAGTGTGTGAGTTTCACTTCCTGAGAGCTGAAACTAGTGTGACAGCTGATCTGAACAGCATGTGTGTGTGCAGTGAATGTGGCCTATCAGCTCTTGTGCTTTACCCACATGTTGGTTAGACCCCTCCTCCTCAGTGTGGATCTGAAGGGGAGGAACCAGGAAATACAGAGTGGAGCTGGCTGTCTCTGAGCATAGATATATATAAACACTAGATGACTCATCCGCGCTGCTGGCCAATGGAGACCGACGTTGCCACATGGCCACCATCTTGCTACAGGTAGCGCTCTCATTCATAACATTATGGTTTACTATTTAAATAACCATAGCTTGCTCAATTTTCAACCAATTTTCAAACGGTTTGGTTTTTTATAAACATCAAAGATGTAGTTATTATACTGCATACTTATAATCATGGACTTTCATATGAAAATAACATTAAGCAGATAAAGCAATAGCTATACACACACAAGGTATTTATATTAAATATTTACCGGTGTGTGTATGTGTGTATATATATATATATATATATATATATGGCAATATACATGTTGAGTTTGGCAGGATATTATATATAATATATATATATCTAATATACATATACATAAATATAAGGCATATGGAATATTAATGTTAAATATTGAACAGATTATATATGTGTAAAATGTACAACGTGGTTATATTCAAGAGAAACTATGGAGCAGAGAGTTCTCTTCCAGCCAGAGGTGATTTATTGTACAGTGTTATTGCAGTGGGCAGGAATGTTTTCCTGTATCGGTCCTTGTGACAGCGGAGCTGCAGCAGTCTGTTGGAGAAGGAGCTCCGTTGACTGTCCAGCTGCAGGTGGAGAGGATGGGTGGAGTTATCTGTCTGTCCAGCTGCAGGTGGAGAGGATGGGTGGGGTTATCTGTCTGTCCAGCTGCAGGTAGAGAGGATGGGTGGGGTTATCTGTCTGTCCAGCTGCAGGTGGAGAGGATGGGGGGAGTTATCTGTCTGTCCAGCTGCAGCAGTCTGTTGGAGAAGGAGCTCCGTTGACTGTCCAGCTGCAGGTGGAGAGGATGGGTGGGGTTATCTGTCTGTCCAGCTGCAGGTGGAGAGGATGGGTGGGGTTATCCATGATGGACAACAGCCTGTTTCAGTGTCCTCCTCTCCACCACAGCTTCAAAGGGGTCCAGCTTGATGCCGATGACAGACCCAGCTTTCCTGATCAGTTTATTGATCCTGCTGGTGTCACCGGCTCTGATGCTGCCCCCCCAGCAGACCGCAGCAAAGAAGAGTGCACTAGCCACAACAGACCGGTAGAAGATCTCCAGCATCTTGCTGCATACGTTGAAGGATCTCAGCTTCCTCAGAAAATAGAGTCGGCTCATCCCTTCTTGTACACAGCGTCAGTGTTGATCCTCCAGTTCAGTCCGTTGTCTAAGTCAGGGGTTCTCAAACTTTTTGTTTATGCGGACCACTATTTATTATCAAGGATTTTCGCGGACCACCTCATCTGCAAACCGTAAAAATAAGTACATATATAAACGTAGTGTTAAAACGCCGATATTTTTTTATAGTTAATTATAGACAATCAAAAGTAATTGAAGCCTATTTGATACTTTTGTGACCGGTGTCTGTCTGCGTTGTGTATGTGTCTCAAAGAGGACGGCGGACGGTATTTTAATTAGGTCATCCCAAACAATGCCACAAGTGCGCACGCGCGCAGTGCACTCACAAAACGGGCACAGGTCTACAAAAAACTACCGGTATGCTCCTACTTTAGTTACTGTACTGCAAAAGCAGACGGCGCTGGTCTAAGTGCTGTCCCAGGTATTTGTAGTCCTCCACAACAGCCACATCCTCTCCCAGAATGCACAGGGGTAGAGGAGACGTCCTCACCCTCCTGAAATCAATGACCATCTCTCTGGTCTTGGCCACATTCAGAATACTCACAACATTAGGCTGAGGTTCATCCTGAGACAAGTCCGTTGGCAGGTCATCTTCCGCTCTTCTAGAAGTGGTTGTGCTTCTTGTTGCTTCCGGCTAAAATAAACATAATTAAAGACATTTTGAGTGTTTAAAATGTGCTGTAATACACAACACATTATTTATTCCTAAACTTGCAGAAAGAAAAACTAAAGTGTGACATTTAATCACATATTTATATATCAATCTTATACACCTTGAATTCTTGTTGGCCAATGATACACATACCCTTTGAAGATGAGCTGGGAAGTTGAATATTGTTGGCACAACACCATCTTTAAGCCGGACAGTCTGCCCCGTCCTGTCAAAGTCCTCACTCCTGAAGTGCTCACTGCAGAGCAGTGTCCTGCCAGAGGAAACAAAACCGTCCCTTCTTAGGGCAACTTCCCACTGCCTCCTCCTCTCTCCGGTTTTGGGAAACCTTAAAAACATGAGAAAGGTAGCCAGATATAAATTACTGTCAACATTTTCCGCCCTTCTTTCCTTTAACATTAAGGGTAAGGACAAAAATACACACCTAAATTATCATATTTTTGGGGTAATTGTATGTATGTATGTAATGTATGTATGTATGTATGTATGTATACTTTAAGAATAAGACAACCACACTAAGAGTTTTAAAAAAGGTGTCCAAAAGAAACATTAAATAATTGTGTAAAGAAATGGTAGCAACATATTCTAAAGAGGCTGGGTCAACAACAATCTTGCAATACTATTATCTCACATAGCCCCACTGATCCTGTGTAGCAGGACTTGTAATGTACATACATCCACTAAGTAATTAACGATTATCCTAATTATAGTCATAATATTGTCCTATGTTACACGTGAAAGGTGATTCCACGGGTTCTTGTTTCCAGACTACGGGGAATAGAGCATCCGTAGGCTGCACAAAAGTCAGGCATAGTCAGGTACTTCTGTAAACACAAAGCCAGCAATTTCCTGTATCATAATGTATCTAAATGTAAGATGTTTTTAACAAGCCAAACCACTTGGAAGAAATCATGTGTAACTGAAGTTATGTTGAACAGAAAGAGCAGTTCTGCCTCTCCACTGGTGTGAAGTTGCTGGGTCAACTTTGTAATACTAGGTCTCACTCACAGCCTCTTGTTATTAGCCAGCTAATAAATACAACCACATACACAAAGAAAAGCTGCAATTTCAACATGTCCAAGCATCCTGTATCATAGCCATGCTAATAAGGTTTATAATAAACCAAACCGTTTGTAAATCAGTCAAGATTTCAGCGAGTTAAGAGTATTTTTGTGCAGATCACTCACCTTACAACAGCTACCATAGCGCTACCAGAGTAGCTGTTAACTGTAGCAAGATGGCGGCCGGTGAGCGACGCTGGAAAATCTCCCATGAGCCATCTAGTGTTTATATATATCTATGTGTCTGAGAGCAGGAAGAAGAGGGAGGGCTTATCCAACTCTGACTCATTCCAGGAGGAGGAGCAGCGCTCAGACTCTGACCTACACAGAGCCTCGGTTACAACCTGCTCTTCATTTGAAAAGAGCTTTTAGTTGTAAAATAAGTGGGTAAACTTACAAAATCTGAAGGGGGTTAAATACTTGTTTCCTCCACTGTAAATGTATAGAAGGCCTCTTTACCAAGCTCCAAACTAAGTTAAATATCTCAAAAAGTGTAAAAAATATCAAAAGTCTGTAAAGCATGTTTTATAGCTGAAGGTCTTGTGATCATTTTAAAGTTGGAATGGAGTCTCTAGCTGAAAGTATGTGGAAGGAGTAGCATTTGGCGCAGGGTGTAGCTAAAAGAGGATTTGAAGGTTCCTCCCATTGAGTTTCATGTTTAACAAATAGTTTAAAAAGCTGAATATTTCAAAAAGTATAAAATATTTTGAAAAAGTTGAAAGTTTCCCATCATGTGCTGAAAAGGCTGAATCTTGTGATATCTGAATGGTTTCTGTAGCTGAAAGTATGGTTGCACAGCATTCCACTAATGAAAGTAATGAAATGTGCACAAACAGCTCTCTGGTGTGATTGTGTATGAAACCTATTACCTACAGAAAGCTTTCAAAAGTGATACCTTGACATCTACAGAGCACTTGTGAAATGTCCGCATGAATATGTTTGCCTGGGCATACAGTTTCCAGCGCTGTCTATGGATGTCTTTGTCATCTGTGAGATCATCAGAGATATAATGACCAAGGTACTTCATCTCACTGCACACAAGAAGAATGTTGCTACTGAGAATACAATGAGGAAATACAGCCTTTTTATCCTCTTCGCACAATCATGATGCTACTCTTCTTGGCGTTATACTTCATATTAAAATCAATGCCATACTGGGAACAAATCCTCAGAAGCTGTTGTAAGCCTGCACTGTACGGGGAAAAGATGATTAAATCATCTGCGTACATAAGGTGGTTGACAACAGTATCACCGATGACACAGCCAGTTTTACACAAGTTCAGTTTCCTAGACAGATCATCCATGTACAGATGAAACAAGAAAGGAGATACAATCCCACCTTGCTTGACCCCATTACCAACATGCAAATGTTCAGACACAGTATTGCCCCACTTCACCTGCATAGTCTGATGTGCATACCAAAAGGCTAAGATCCTTATGATGTACTTGGGTACCCCTCTTTGGCACATTTTGTCCAATCATTTGAAATGATCCAGTCTATCAAATGCCCTGGAAGCATCAAGAAAACACAGAAACATGGTGGAATTATGGCTTCTATATTTTGCTATAATGTCTTTTAAAGCAAAAATACACATATCTGTGCCGTGTTTTCTCTTCAAACCAAACTGGTTGTCAGCTGTGGTAATATACCTTTCCAGCCTATCCAACAGGATGTTCTCCAGCACTTTGGAGAGAATGCTAGCTAAAGCAATAGGTCTGTAATTATCAATGCCATTACTTCTCCCAGCTTTATCCTTGATGACTGGCACAAGTAGCACAGATAACATGGAAACTGGTGAGACACCATGATTAAGGAAACCAGTAAGACACAGAGCAAGAAGAGGAGCAAGCTTAAGACTGGCTTATTTGAAGTGTTCAGCTGAGATGAGATCCGGCCCACAAGCTTTGTTCTTTTCTACATTCATTATAGTGTTGAAGACTTCCTCTGATCTAACTGTCACGTTTTCAGTGGAGTCGACCTTTTCAACCACAAATGCATCACTCTTAACACAGTTGAACAACTCATGATAGTGTTGTCGCCACAGTTCAGCAATGCTGCCTGACCCACACACTCCTTCAATGGAAGACGCTAAGGGAGTCTTACAGCTGTTTAGGACTTTGACCTCTTTCCAGAAATCATAGCAACTGTTGTTGCGCAGCTTTCTGGCAAGTGAGTCAGCCCTCATTGTGTCCTCGTTGTTTTGAATGAAGCGGACAGCATACTTATATTTGGCATTAGTGGCCTGTTTATGTTCAAACAAAGACCCTGTCTCGGCCTTCCTGATTCTGCCCATCATTGAAAAGCATCTGTAGCAGCAGTGTGTAGCTCAGTCACATGTTCATTCCATCAGGTTTTATACTATGCTCCTTTTTCTTACTGTTGTAAAAAGCCTTACTTGAGGCATTTAACACATCAATAATAAGATCACATGTAAAACATAGATCTCTACCATGTTGCTCATTGTTACAGTTGGTGTCACTGCACAGCATTGCTTCTCTTGGAATTACAACCGAGTCTAATGATTAGTCAGTGAGTGAGGTATGGTGATTCATATCCTTCTCACTTACCTTTGACCAATCCAGCCTCCCTGTGTAAGTTTTATTGTCATCCACAGATAGCAGATCTTTTCAACATTTCGGGTCAATAGAAAAGGAATATGATCTGTAGTGGCCAACTCATAACAGATGTCAATGTTGTCCAGAGAAGCGTGTGCATCAGCTGTGCACATACAGGGATCTAGCCATGACACTGTATGCCATGCTTCACTAATATATGTAAAGCTTTTCTCAGGTAGTAGAGATTTACTTGACAGTATGAGATTATTATCATTACAACAATGCACTAAACATTTGCCAAACAGAGATTTATCATCCGAAATGTCAGCATTCAAGTGGCCCACTGCATACACACAGGTTGTGGCCTTATCCTTAATGAATGCATTAACAAATGCCATTCTATTGCGATATCATTCATGTTCGTATGATTCATAAGGTGTGTAAATATTTACGATAATCAATGACCTATTTTCAAACTTGATCTCTATACCAATGGCCCAGTGGACGTCCAATCTGACCACTGAAACCAAAGGATCATATTTACTGTGAATGAGCTGCTTTTTGGTTTGTTGACTTATTCCTACAGTTTATTCAGAACCAGGTTTATCACCAGGTAGGTTGACCTGAGGAGTTAGACTTGGTGTCCTGGTGCAGACATCAAAGTAAAACAAACATTAAAGACACAGATAGAGAACTTTTATAAGAAACTATAATAACATTAAAAAATCATTTTAAAATATAGTAAAATATGGAAGTATTTACATTGAAATGGAATAAAATAAGTGCAGAAATAAATAAAAGAACCAGAAATTGTGTAGATTAAGACTCATTTACACTACTATGTTATTTATAGGGTATTCTAAGACCCTTTAGAGTGTACTATTCATAACATATCAGTAAAACAAACACTTACAATATATACAAAACTGTATTTGAATTGTTTATGTCCTAAGGATATTAAAAATAAAGCCTCTTTGTGTTGGTTCATCTTTAAAACACACACTATGCAACGCTGCCACTTGAAATCGTACTTATTAAGCAAATCCATGATTAAATCAAGAATAAATTCACTTTCTTTTGGTGCAACTTTCCGAATGTTGTCCCAGACCAGTGTCTCTTAGGTGGAGTTATTTAAGGAATCATTTTAAATGTGCAAACAAGAGTTTCAAAATGAACATTGAAAGTGTTAGTACATGTAAATGGTCCCTGTTGTGCTTTTGTTGTTTCCCTCTCCTCTTCTAGAGTTAGTCATTTCTGCGTTGAATGTCCAATTGGGGATTAATGCATGTTATATGACTGTATTATGATGTATGCATTCATGTGATTCATCCCTATGATGTGAAGTAGGGGCTCATTTGAAGATCTCTAATTACCGCTAGCTTGTGAATTTCGCCCCTTATCCTATATGTCAATCTTTCTCATTTTAGATGTGGATTTTCAACCTGAATTTGCAGAGAAACTGTGTTCAAAAATGTATGAGGTGGATAAGAAGTATAATAGACAGTGAGTACCTGAGTAAATACACGTAGTTTCTTTCCATCACTGAACTCTTACTCTGAGACAGTTCTACAGTTCATGTCATGTTGATGCTGATGGAGGGTGGAGGTGATTGTTCACATTCAGATTCAAAGGTTTTATCATCATATGCACAAAGCCACAGTGTAGAAATGGCAATGAGAATCTTCTGACCTGAGCTCCTCCAAGGATGCAACATATAATAAAATACAAACTAAATAATGCAAGAAGTCTATATACATGTACATAGAATATGACTATGGGTGCAGTACTGAGTGTTTCCAGCAGAGGGCCCTGCTGCATTACAATGAACACCCACCACCACCTTAGTGTTTTACACAGGAGGAGTTCAGACATCTATATTTAGTTGAATAAACCTGATTTAAAAACTCATCCAGGTTTACATCCTCTCCTCCAAATGTGTATTGTTGGTACTTTAAGTATATCTAGATCTAGTAGTTTGTTCTAGAGATAGAAGAGAGGAGATCGTTCACAGCGGCCATTATCGTTATCGTACCTGCTGACAGAAAACCAGACAGACGAGTTCTGACTGATATCCCACTGATAGTCTGATAATAAACGCTGTTAAAGGTTAGCGGGCATTTAAGGACGCCTTCTGAAGGATACTCACCAGATAATGACACTGATATGTTTCATTATGGGGCAGGAAGACCCATGCAAAAGCTCCCACCACCACATAAATACAAGTACACACACTTTGTAGTAGTTGTATCTCTTTCTGTCGTCATTTCTAGTCTCTGTAGTTGTATTTTTATCATGGAGTCTCTTCCTGGTTCATGTTTCTTTGAGGGACTTTAGATGGTGACGCCCTGAGCATTAATCTATCAGGACAACATATATTATTACAGCAGTTAGGATTTAACTAGAAAATGCATTTCCTGCTGAACATGTTCTCCATCAGCTTCGTACGGCACCTCGGACATCACACAAGAAGAACATCCTGTTTTAGTCTCTACTTTATTCATTATCCAAACATTTCATTTGATCACACATCCCATCAGTAAAGTCTGTTCAATGACTATTGATCAATGATTTCATGATCACTTCCCCTTTATCCACACCATGAATGAGTTTCATCTCAGCTATTTCAAACAGAATGATACATGATGTACTTGATATGATCATGACAGGAAGTAATATCATTTGAAATAAACATGTTATGATGAAATAATTGTTATAACCATCTGGGTTTAATGTGTTAGTTAATTTGGGCAGCAACAATAACATGTAATCTGTCAAAGTAATACATGTGATTCTAAATGTCTCTGAAGACTCGTGCATTACAAGAGAAACAACAACATGAATCAAAAGAAACATCCAGCAAATCTTTAGAGCAAAGTTTACAGGTGAACAAGGATCCTCCTGAGCAGTGACAGCCTCCATGGCTAAAGAGACACAGGAAGGAGCCGGAAGAAAGTCCAACATCTACAGAACAACTCCTGAGAAGATGTTCAAGCCCCACCCATCATGTTTGATTGACAGCTGATCTCTGCACAGTGAAGACATGAACAATCAGCTCTGATGGACACACGGTGAGTTTAAGAAGTAGAAGAGTTCCTCCAATGACTTCAGGCTATTTCAGTTTACAAAACTCAGCTGTGTCTCCATCATAAAGAAACTCCAGCATGTAGCGGCTGAGTGAATGTGGTCTGCACTCTGTGGAGGAGAGTCATGGTTTCAGAGACGCTGTAGAAGGACAGAACACCTGCTCTGTGATCCAGGTACACTCCTACTCTGGAGGACAGAGGACCTGAGACGGGAGTGATACTGTTGTTACGAAATGTAAAACTGTTTTTGTCACAATATAACGCCCAAGATTTGTCATTGTTTCCAAAGAAACTTTCCCCCCTGCTCTGCTGTTCTTGTATGTGACTGCTACACAACTCCTCTCCCTCTCCACTCCACCTCCCAGTAACAACGTCCAGTCAGACTCTCTCTACTCAGGACCTGAAGATAACCAGTGAATCTGTCTGGGTGACTAGAATAAGACTGATTGTCTCATGTATGTTGCTTTTCTGCTCCCCTCAGATAATACCAGCTGTGTGTGCTGTGTTTGGATCCAGTGTGATCTCCTGTGAATATTTGAAGAACCCAGCTCTGGTGGTGGGCTCTGCTGCTGACAGTAAAACCTCCACCTCAGTGGATGAGACGTTGTCCATTCCTCTCTCAGCACGTCCTGTAGTTTGTCTCTGACTGCTGACAGGGCCTCCGTCACGTCCTCAAAGTAGCTCAGAGGACGGATGTTGATGCTGGATGAGTGTGTAGGTTCACTGAGGGCTGACAGTGAGGGGTAGCTGTGCAGAAACTGGTTGTGATCCTCTGTGTGAGACAGCAGCTTCAGCTCAGCGTCTCTCCTCTTCAGCTCAGAGATCTCCTGCTCCAGCTTCTCCTGAAGCTCTCTGACTCGACTCACTTCACTCTTCTGCTGGGATCTGAGCTGCTGCTTCACATCAGAGCTTCTTTTCTCCATGAGACGGATCAGCTCAGTGAACATCTTCTCACTGTCCTCCACTGCTTTATCAGCAGAGCCATTGACGGCCTCCACCTCCTGCTGAAGCAGCTTCACCTCCTTCTCTCTGTCCTGGATTCTCTGCTGGATGTTTGTCGACTCCCCTCCAGCTCTCTCTGCCTCTCAGTCCTCTCTGCTGCAGCTGACACTGTGTCGTGGCCTTTATGTTCTCCACAGAGCAGAGAGAACAGATACACTGCTGATCAGTGCGGCAGAACAGCTTCATCACCTCGTCGTGACGAGAGCAGATGTTCTCCTGGAGCTTCTTGGAGGGCTCCACCAGCTTGTGTTTTTTTAATGAGCTACGTCATAATGACGCTGGAGGTGTTTGTCACAATAAGATAAGACACACGAGCAGGACTTACAGGCTCTCAGTTTCCTCCCAGTGCAGACATCACAGGCCACATCTTCAGCTCCAGCATAGCAGAGATCAGCAGGAGCAGGTGGGGGTCCAGTCTTCTTCAGCTCCTCCACTAAAGCTGCTAACATGGTGTTTTTCAGCAGGACAGGCCTCGGTGTGAAGCTCTGCCTACACTGAGGGCAGCTGTGGATCTTCTTCTCATCCTCTCCGTCCCAGAAGCCTTTAATACACTTCATGCAGTAGCTGTGTCCACAGGAAGTGTCACCGGATCCTTCAGTAGATCCAGACAGATGGGACAGATAAGATTTCCCGGTCCAGCTGAACTCCTTTCTGCGCCATTTCACCTCTCAGTAGCAGCGAGTGTGTGAGTTTCACTTCCTGAGAGCTGAAACTAGTGTGACAGCTGATCTGAACAGCATGTGTGTGTGCAGTGAATGTGGCCTATCAGCTCTTGTGCTTTACCCACATGTTGGATACACCCCTCCTCCTCAGTGTGGATCTGAAGGGGAGGAACCAGGAAATACAGAGTGGAGCTGGCTGTGTCTGAGAGCAGGAAGAAGAGTGAGGGCTTATCAAACTCTGACTCATTCCAGGAGGAGGAGCAGCGCTCAGACTCTGACCTACAAGAGCCTCGGTTACAACCTGCTCTTCATTTGAAAAGAGCTTCTAGTTGTAAAATAAGTGGGTAAACTTACAAAATCTGAAGGGGGTTAAATACTTGTTTCCTCCACTGTAAATGTATAGAAGGCCTCTTTACCAAGCTCCAAACTAAGTTAAATATCTCAAAAAGTGTAAAAATATCAAAGAACTGTAAAACATGTTTAATAGCTGAAGGTCTTGTGATCATTTTAAAGTTGGAATGGAGTCTCTAGCTGAAAGTATGTGGAAGGAGTAGCATTTGGCGCAGGGTGTAGCTAAAAGAGGATTTGAAGGTTCCTCCCATTGAGTTACATGTTAAACAAATAGTTTAAAAAGCTGAATATTTCAAAAAGTATAACATATTTAGAAAAAGTTGAAAGTGTCCCATCATGTGCTGAAAAGGCTGAATCTTGTGATATCTGAATGGTTTCTGTAGCTGAAAGTATGGGCTGCACAGCATTCCACTAATGAAAGTAATGAAATGTGTGAAAGCTATTACCTGCAGCTTCAAGTCAACATGAAGTCATGGAGCCGGCAACACAATCCAGCTCTAAGGGAATTTCTGAGGTCAATTTCTGTCACTTTGTATTCATTTTGGGAAACTTTGTACACATGTTGTCTCTTTTTGGCTATTTGGAGTTTTTATCTTTGAAACTCTAGATATTTAGCCTCTTTGTGTTTTCTTTAATCCCTTTGGTTTGTCCCAATGTGGCCGTTAATGTCTCCCTGGTTCATCAAATGGAGACGCCCTGATCAGTAAACTATGGACAACAGATCTCTATCAGCTGAGATTAGAAATGTTCACCATGTACAGTAACCTGGTTCATGTTTCTCAGAGTTACATAAGATGGTGACGCTCTGTTTAGTAATGAAATAGACCTTATTTCAGGTGAGTGCCAGGTAATAGACACTTTGAAAAGCTCTGTTTGAAAGTAGTTCAGCCTCTTAGTGTTGTCCTTTATCAATGAGTTGTTTTTTGACTAGTAATTTAGTCCCTTTGTGTTCATTCTGTGTCTTAGCCACCATAGGTCCAGGTCTGAGAAAGCTTCGGTGTAATTTTTATTTTGTTTAATTTTTTTCATTATTATAAAAAAATGTATTCACCCATTGAGAATATCCAAGCATTCAAAGTGAAATTCAAGTGAACAAATATCGAGTAGTATTAATGTTGTATGTGTTTTATCCTCTGAACGGAACTAATTTCCGGTAAAAACTGGTTGCTGCTCCACGGCGCTAGCAGTGCGCCCTCCCGCTCCCGGTCGGCGGCATGAAGCAGGTGTAGGCCTACCCGCTGATCTGTCTGCACTTGATGAACCGCCTTCACAGCCAAAACTGAAGAAGTTCCCCTACGCTGTTAATCATGGAAAAGCAAGGTGCTTCTCATCGAGGTGGTATGAAGATGTTTCCTGGATGGAATACAGCGCAAGTGGGGACGCGCTTTTCTGTAAAATGTGCAGACATTTCCCCAGCCCAGGAGCTGAAGGTGCATTTACGAGGGATGGATATGTAGACTGGAAGCACCTGCGTAGTTGGAGAGACATAAAAAAAGCGAGGACCACTGCAAGTCCATGAGCAGGTTTGAATGCTACAACCTATTGTTGCTGTTAGTGCAATAAAAGAGTTACATAACGATTGTAAATAACCCACCCAGATAGCAAAAAAGGTTTGGCCCAGATTCGGCCCACATTCGGCCCACACGAAACACCGCCATCCGGCCCATATACCGCGTGGAATGATGGCACTTGGGCGCTCCGCTCCTGTTTGCCAGATCTGGGCCACAAGCAAGCCATAGCAATGCCACATGTCAACCAAGAATGAACCACATAAACCAGAACTGGCCCTAATCTGGGCCACGGTTAGTTTTCATTCTGGCCCTGATCCGGCCCACATTCTGTATCCTCATCCGGCCCAAATGCTGCATGGAATTATGGCACTTTGACGCTCGGGTGATGTTTACCAGATCTGTGCCACAAGCAGGTCACAGCATGCCACATGTCAGCCAAGAATGAACCAAATAAACCAGACCTAGCCCTAAAAAGCCATTCAAACTGTGGTGACTCAGTAACTGAATATCAATGACACTGTGGATTCGGCATCAGCAATATTCAACATACAGTAAATACAAATGTCAAAATGGCCTCCCAAAAGTTGCATCAATAAATGTTCAAATAAGTTACAACAGATGAACCAAACATTTGTTTTAATGATTGTATCATCATTAATATTGGTGATGAACTAGCCACTGCATCATTACATTTTCAAAATAACTGGGATGCAATCCAACCATGCCAAAATAACAGAATAATAAACTGAGACTTTGAAAAAACACGCAATTAAAAACAAACAACTTAGCTCCCCAAAAATAAACCAACTCTTCTGCAGACTCAGTGACATTTCAGATTTATTTGATTATTTTTCTTGTGAAAACAGAACTAGAACAGAATAGTTACTTGTAGAACCATAAGTTGTACATTAGGGTTAAACCTAACCCTGCTCAACCAAAATTAACAAACTTTTGCCGACCTTGGCACGGGAACAACCCGGACATAGGATTTATCCACCTCCTTGACTGGGCCCATGGAATCTTGAAGGCCTATAAGGAATGCACAAACAAATCAACTCTGTTGACTCAGTAACAGATCATCTAAGACTCAATACGTTGAAGTGCAAAACTAAAAAAACGAGCACATAACTCACGGTAGAAATATGTTATAGCCTACTTCATCGGATCTGGACAAACAATGTCTCAGTTCCAATCTTCCAGAGGGTTTGAGAAGTAGGCTATGCTGCAGGACACACGCCGGTTAGAATAGTCCTGCACATGTGCAATGCTGCACAATTCAAATGTTACAGTAATGGGTTGTGTATTACAGATGATTTTGAGTGCAGTGCTTTACTGCGAAATAATAGTTCAATAATGTGAAATCAGTTTGACTGTAGTTTTATAGATATTTTGTTGTGATATTACAGGGGCTTTTGATTCCAATATTTCTCTGTAATATGATACTCTTAAATGCTGTGAAATCCTTGCAATGTTTACAATGTTGTTGTGATATTACAACATTAATGTGATATTACAGAGGATTTTGATTGCAGTATTTTATTGTGAAATAATAGTTAAATGCTGTGAAATCCAAGGATACAGTCCTTTTTACATGTATTTGTTGGGATATTACAGGGGGCCTTGATTACAATATGTCACTGTAAAATAATACTGTGAAATGCTGGTAAATGTTTACAGTGTGGAGAGTAACAGCAGACGCCTGCAGCATACTGAGGAGAAAAGACATGAGGCCTCTGGATTGGGTCTCAACTATTGTTTTAAAGTTCTTATCTCTGTTTACTTTGAGTGTTTTTTATTGTTAGCATAATGCGGTGCCCTAATTCAAGTCATTTAAACATCCTAGTAAAAGAAGCAGTTTGATGATAATCTTATGTTGCACAGTCTATTAAGATATATCTCCATGTCAATAGAGACCCCCATATCCACCCCACCCCTGCTTTTGTGCGCATCAGCATTTGAGTTGTCTGCCAGAAGCATTCATAAATGTCCTTTTGAATCCAGTTTCCAGCACACTTACTAAACTCTTTCAATCTGAGGTTTGAACCAACAGGCTTTGACCCGAGCTCAGGCAGCAGGAGTTCTAGGCAGATTCATGTCCCATTCTAGGACCACAATCGGAGGTTATAGATATCTCTCTGAAGCATGACATGTGACATCCTTACTCAACTTACTCCAGTGTTGAATGCTCTTTACAATAACAACAGTAAACGTTAAATATCAAAGTGGAATCAGAGAGAGAAAGAACAATACCAGGCATCACACACAAATGATGTTGCAATGAAACACTGTTCACAAAGTGGCTGATCTGGCACGCCTTCATGTTAGTTTCTCAGTTTGCGTTAGCGGCACAGACCTAGGGGTAATCTGGAGCAGCAAGGGCTACACAGGCTAGGGACACTGTGTAGCCAACATATAACCAGTGTCTGTGGATTGGTAGAGAGAGGACCAAAGTGAACGTCTTGCTCAGGTCACAGCTGGTTTATTTCTGACATGAGCTGAGCTGTGGCTATAGTCTCCCTAATGGATCCACAGCAGCGCCAGAGCGCCATCTACTGACGTTACACTATATTGTCTAAATGTTAGGAGTGAAGAAGTGTGTTGGAAAGATTATATTATTAACAACAAATAGGGGGGTGTCTGTTTAAGTCAAAGTTAACATATAGCATTTCCAACCTGCCACATTTGCATTATTGTTTCAGAAGTGTTTCTTTTGAAGGTGTGAGCAATGGTGATTAGGCTGCTGTTGGTATCAGGATCACATGTCAAGAAAACACTTCTGACAAGTGACTCTCCCTCTCCATGTGGCTTAATGACCTTAAACGTAGGCCAGATTCAAACAAAACATGATCTTAAACTGAATCCTTTGAAACCACAGGACCAGAAATATTGCTAAAAGCACAAAACTCAATGAAAGCAAGTAGAAAAGTATCTAGATGTATGTTTCTGTACTTTAAAGGACTCAAACAAAAATGATTTGTATCAAGAGCC
>CM062277.1:3221838-3286838 GCA_031216635.1 Dissostichus eleginoides
TATATATATATATATATATATATATGGCAATATACATGTTGAGTTTGGCAGGATATTATATATATATATATATCTAATATACATATACATAAATATAAGGCATATGGAATATTAATGTTAAATATTGAACAGATTATATATGTGTAAAATGTACAACGTGGTTATATTCAAGAGAAACTATGGAGCAGAGAGTTCTCTTCCAGCCAGAGGTGATTTATTGTACAGTGTTATTGCAGTGGGCAGGAATGTTTTCCTGTATCGGTCCTTGTGACAGCGGAGCTGCAGCAGTCTGTTGGAGAAGGAGCTCCGTTGACTGTCCAGCTGCAGGTGGAGAGGATGGGTGGAGTTATCTGTCTGTCCAGCTGCAGGTGGAGAGGATGGGTGGGGTTATCTGTCTGTCCAGCTGCAGGTAGAGAGGATGGGTGGGGTTATCTGTCTGTCCAGCTGCAGGTGGAGAGGATGGGGGGAGTTATCTGTCTGTCCAGCTGCAGCAGTCTGTTGGAGAAGGAGCTCCGTTGACTGTCCAGCTGCAGGTGGAGAGGATGGGTGGGGTTATCTGTCTGTCCAGCTGCAGGTGGAGAGGATGGGTGGGGTTATCCATGATGGACAACAGCCTGTTCAGTGTCCTCCTCTCCACCACAGCTTCAAAGGGGTCCAGCTTGATGCCGATGACAGACCCAGCTTTCCTGATCAGTTTATTGATCCTGCTGGTGTCACCGGCTCTGATGCTGCCCCCCCAGCAGACCGCAGCAAAGAAGAGTGCACTAGCCACAACAGACCGGTAGAAGATCTCCAGCATCTTGCTGCATACGTTGAAGGATCTCAGCTTCCTCAGAAAATAGAGTCGGCTCATCCCCTTCTTGTACACAGCGTCAGTGTTGATCCTCCAGTTCAGTCCGTTGTCTAAGTCAGGGGTTCTCAAACTTTTTGTTTATGCGGACCACTATTTATTATCAAGGATTTTCGCGGACCACCTCATCTGCAAACCGTAAAAATAAGTACATATATAACGTAGTGTTAAAACGCCGATATTTTTTTATAGTTAATTATAGACAATCAAAAGTAAATTGAAGCCTATTTGATACTTTTGTGACCGGTGTCTGTCTGCGTTGTGTATGTGTCTCAAAGAGGACGGCGGACGGTATTTTAATTAGGTCATCCCAAACAATGCCACAAGTGCGCACGCGCGCAGTGCACTCACAAAACGGGCACAGGTCTACAAAAAACTACCGGTATGCTCCTACTTTAGTTACTGTACTGCAAAAAGCAGACGGCGCTGGTCTAAGTGCTGTCCCAGGTATTTGTAGTCCTCCACAACAGCCACATCCTCTCCCAGAATGCACAGGGGTAGAGGAGACGTCCTCACCCTCCTGAAATCAATGACCATCTCTCTGGTCTTGGCCACATTCAGAATACTCACAACATTAGGCTGAGGTTCATCCTGAGACAAGTCCGTTGGCAGGTCATCTTCCGCTCTTCTAGAAGTGGTTGTGCTTCTTGTTGCTTCCGGCTAAAATAAACATAATTAAAGACATTTTGAGTGTTTAAAATGTGCTGTAATACACAACACATTATTTATTCCTAAACTTGCAGAAAGAAAACTAAAGTGTGACATTTAATCACATATTTATATATCAATCTTATACACCTTGAATTCTTGTTGGCCAATGATACACATACCCTTTGAAGATGAGCTGGGAAGTTGAATATTGTTGGCACAACACCATCTTTAAGCCGGACAGTCTGCCCCGTCCTGTCAAAGTCCTCACTCCTGAAGTGCTCACTGCAGAGCAGTGTCCTGCCAGAGGAAACAAAACCGTCCCTTCTTAGGGCAACTTCCCACTGCCTCCTCCTCTCTCCGGTTTTGGGAAACCTTAAAAACATGAGAAAGGTAGCCAGATATATCAATTACTGTCAACATTTTCCGCCCTTCTTTCCTTTAACATTAAGGGTAAGGACAAAAATACACACCTAAATTATCATATTTTTGGGGTAATTGTATGTATGTATGTATGTATGTATGTATGTATGTATGTATACTTTAAGAATAAGACAACCACACTAAGAGTTTTAAAAAAGGTGTCCAAAAGAAACATTAAATAATTGCGTAAAGAAATGGTAGCAACATATTCTAAAGAGGCTGGGTCAACAACAATCTTGCAATACTATTATCTCACATAGCCCCACTGATCCTGTGTAGCAGGACTTGTAATGTACATACATCCACTAAGTAATTAACGATTATCCTAATTATAGTCATAATATTGTCATATCTTACACGTGAAAGGTGATTCCACGGGTTCTTGTTTCCAGACTACGGGAATAGAGCATCCGTAGGCTGCACAAAAGTCAGGCATAGTCAGGTACTTCTGTAAACACAAAGCCAGCAATTTCCTGTATCATAATGTATCTAAATGTAAGATGTTTTTAACAAGCCAAACCACTTGGAAGAAATCATGTGTAACTGAAGTTATGTTGAACAGAAAGAGCAGTTCTGCCTCTCCACTGGTGTGAAGTTGCTGGGTCAACTTTGTAATACTAGGTCTCACTCACAGCCTCTTGTTATTAGCCAGCTAATAAATACAACCACATACACAAAGAAAAGCTGCAATTTCAACATGTCCAAGCATCCTGTATCATAGCCATGCTAATAAGGTTTATAATAAACCAAACCGTTTGTAAATCAGTCAAGATTTCAGCGAGTTAAGAGTATTTTTGTGCAGATCACTCACCTTACAACAGCTACCATAGCGCTACCAGAGTAGCTGTTAACTGTAGCAAGATGGCGGCCGGTGAGCGACGCTGGAAAATCTCCCATGAGCCATCTAGTGTTTATATATATCTATGTGTCTGAGAGCAGGAAGAAGAGGGAGGGCTTATCAAACTCTGACTCATTCCAGGAGGAGGAGCAGCGCTCAGACTCTGACCTACACAGAGCCTCGGTTACAACCTGCTCTTCATTTGAAAAGAGCTTCTAGTTGTAAAATAAGTGGGTAAACTTACAAAGTCTGAAGGGGGTTAAATACTTGTTTCCTCCACTGTAAATGTATAGAAGGCCTCTTTACCAAGCTCCAAACTAAGTTAAATATCTCAAAAAGTGTAAAAAATATCAAAAGTCTGTAAAGCATGTTTTATAGCTGAAGGTCTTGTGATCATTTTAAAGTTGGAATGGAGTCTCTAGCTGAAAGTATGTGGAAGGAGTAGCATTTGGCGCAGGGTGTAGCTAAAAGAGGATTTGAAGGTTCCTCCCATTGAGTTACATGTTAAAAAATAGTTTAAAAAGCTGAATATTTCAAAAAGTATAAATATTTAGAAAAAGTTGAAAGTTTCCCATCATGTGCTGAAAAGGCTGAATCTTGTGATATCTGAATGGTTTCTGTAGCTGAAAGTATGGTTGCACAGCATTCCACTAATGAAAGTAATGAAATGTGCACAAACAGCTCTCTGGTGTGATTGTGTATGAAACCTATTACCTACAGAAAGCTTTCAAAAGTGATACCTTGACATCTACAGAGCACTTGTGAAATGTCCGCATGAATATGTTTGCCTGGGCATACAGTTTCCAGCGCTGTCTATGGATGTCTTTGTCATCTGTGAGATCATCAGAGATATAATGACCAAGGTACTTCATCTCACTGCACACAAGAAGAATGTTGCTACTGAGAATACAATGAGGAAATACAGCCTTTTTATCCTCTTCGCACAATCATGATGCTACTCTTCTTGGCGTTATACTTCATATTAAAATCAATGCCATACTGGGAACAAATCCTCAGAAGCTGTTGTAAGCCTGCACTGTACGGGGAAAAGATGATTAAATCATCTGCGTACATAAGGTGGTTGACAACAGTATCACCGATGACACAGCCAGTTTTACACAAGTTCAGTTTCCTAGACAGATCATCCATGTACAGATGAAACAAGAAAGGAGATACAATCCCACCTTGCTTGACCCCATTACCAACATGCAAATGTTCAGACACAGTATTGCCCCACTTCACCTGCATAGTCTGATGTGCATACCAAAAGGCTAAGATCCTTATGATGTACTTGGGTACCCCTCTTTGGCACATTTTGTCCAATCATTTGAAATGATCCAGTCTATCAAATGCCCTGGAAGCATCAAGAAAACACAGAAACATGGTGGAATTATGGCTTCTATATTTTGCTATAATGTCTTTTAAAGCAAAAATACACATATCTGTGCCGTGTTTTCTCTTCAAACCAAACTGGTTGTCAGCTGTGGTAATATACCTTTCCAGCCTATCCAACAGGATGTTCTCCAGCACTTTGGAGAGAATGCTAGCTAAAGCAATAGGTCTGTAATTATCAATGCCATTACTTCTCCCAGCTTTATCCTTGATGACTGGCACAAGTAGCACAGATAACATGGAAACTGGTGAGACACCATGATTAAGGAAACCAGTAAGACACAGAGCAAGAAGAGGAGCAAGCTTAAGACTGGCTTATTTGAAGTGTTCAGCTGAGATGAGATCCGGCCCACAAGCTTTGTTCTTTTCTACATTCATTATAGTGTTGAAGACTTCCTCTGATCTAACTGTCACGTTTTCAGTGGAGTCGACCTTTTCAACCACAAATGCATCACTCTTAACACAGTTGAACAACTCATGATAGTGTTGTCGCCACAGTTCAGCAATGCTGCCTGACCCACACACTCCTTCAATGGAAGACGCTAAGGGAGTCTTACAGCTGTTTAGGACTTTGACCTCTTTCCAGAAATCATAGCAACTGTTGTTGCGCAGCTTTCTGGCAAGTGAGTCAGCCCTCATTGTGTCCTCGTTGTTTTGAATGAAGCGGACAGCATACTTATATTTGGCATTAGTGGCCTGTTTATGTTCAAACAAAGACCCTGTCTCGGCCTTCCTGATTCTGCCCATCATTGAAAAGCATCTGTAGCAGCAGTGTGTAGCTCAGTCACATGTTCATTCCATCAGGTTTTATACTATGCTCCTTTTTCTTACTGTTGTAAAAAGCCTTACTTGAGGCATTTAACACATCAATAATAAGATCACATGTAAAACATAGATCTCTACCATGTTGCTCATTGTTACAGTTGGTGTCACTGCACAGCATTGCTTCTCTTGGAATTACAACCGAGTCTAATGATTAGTCAGTGAGTGAGGTATGGTGATTCATATCCTTCTCACTTACCTTTGACCAATCCAGCCTCCCTGTGTAAGTTTTATTGTCATCCACAGATAGCAGATCTTTTCAACATTTCGGGTCAATAGAAAAGGAATATGATCTGTAGTGGCCAACTCATAACAGATGTCAATGTTGTCCAGAGAAGCGTGTGCATCAGCTGTGCACATACAGGGATCTAGCCATGACACTGTATGCCATGCTTCACTAATATATGTAAAGCTTTTCTCAGGTAGTAGAGATTTACTTGACAGTATGAGATTATTATCATTACAACAATGCACTAAACATTTGCCAAACAGAGATTTATCATCCGAAATGTCAGCATTCAAGGCCCACTGCATACACACAGGTTGTGGCCTTATCCTTAATGAATGCATTAACAAATGCCATTCTATTGCGATATTCATCTTCATGTTCGTATGATTCATAAGGTGTGTAAATATTTACGATAATCAATGACCTATTTTCAAACTTGATCTCTATACCAATGGCCCAGTGGACGTCCAATCTGACCACTGAAACCAAAGGATCATATTTACTGTGAATGAGCTGCTTTTTGGTTTGTTGACTTATTCCTACAGTTTATTCAGAACCAGGTTTATCACCAGGTAGGTTGACCTGAGGAGTTAGACTTGGTGTCCTGGTGCAGACATCAAAGTAAAACAAACATTAAAGACACAGATAGAGAACTTTTATAAGAAACTATAATAACATTAAAAAATCATTTTAAAATATAGTAAAATATGGAAGTATTTACATTGAAATGGAATAAAATAAGTGCAGAAATAAATAAAAGAACCAGAAATTGTGTAGATTAAGACTCATTTACACTACTATGTTATTTATAGGGTATTCTAAGACCCTTTAGAGTGTACTATTCATAACATATCAGTAAAACAAACACTTACAATATATACAAAACTGTATTTGAATTGTTTATGTCCTAAGGATATAAAAATAAAGCCTCTTTGTGTTGGTTCATCTTTAAAACACACACTATGCAACGCTGCCACTTGAAATCGTACTTATTAAGCAAATCCATGATTAAATCAAGAATAAATTCACTTTCTTTTTTGGTGCAACTTTCCGAATGTTGTCCCAGACCAGTGTCTCTTAGGTGGAGTTATTTAAGGAATCATTTTAAATGTGCAAACAAGAGTTTCAAAATGAACATTGAAAGTGTTAGTACATGTAAATGGTCCCTGTTGTGCTTTTGTTGTTTCCCTCTCCTCTTCTAGAGTTAGTCATTTCTGCGTTGAATGTCCATTGGATTAATGCATGTTATATGACTGTATTATGATGTATGCATTCATGTGATTCATCCCTATGATGTGAAGTAGGGGCTCATTTGAAGATCTCTAATTACCGCTAGCTTGTGAATTTCGCCCCTTATCCTATATGTCAATCTTTCTCATTTTAGATGTGGATTTTCAACCTGAATTTGCAGAGAAACTGTGTTCAAAAATGTATGAGGTGGATAAGAAGTATAATAGACAGTGAGTACCTGAGTAAATACACGTAGTTTCTTTCCATCACTGAACTCTTACTCTGAGACAGTTCTACAGTTCATGTCATGTTGATGCTGATGGAGGGTGGAGGTGATTGTTCACATTCAGATTCAAAGGTTTTATCATCATATGCACAAAGCCACAGTGTAGAAATGGCAATGAGAATCTTCTGACCTGAGCTCCTCCAAGGATGCAACATATATAATAAAATACAAACTAAATAATGCAAGAAGTCTATATACATGTACATAGAATATGACTATGGGTGCAGTACTGAGTGTTTCCAGCAGAGGGCCCTGCTGCATTACAATGAACACCCACCACCACCTTAGTGTTTTACACAGGAGGAGTTCAGACATCTATATTTAGTTGAATAAACCTGATTTAAAAACTCATCCAGGTTTACATCCTCTCCTCCAAATGTGTATTGTTGGTACTTTAAGTATATCTAGATCTAGTAGTTTGTTCTAGAGATAGAAGAGAGGAGATCGTTCACAGCGGCCATTATCGTTATCGTACCTGCTGACAGAAAACCAGACAGACGAGTTCTGACTGATATCCCACTGATAGTCTGATAATAAACGCTGTTAAAGGTTAGCGGGCATTTAAGGACGCCTTCTGAAGGATACTCACCAGATAATGACACTGATATGTTTCATTATGGGGCAGGAAGACCCATGCAAAAGCTCCCACCACCACATAAATACAAGTACACACACTTTGTAGTAGTTGTATCTCTTTCTGTCGTCATTTCTAGTCTCTGTAGTTGTATTTTTATCATGGAGTCTCTTCCTGGTTCATGTTTCTTTGAGGGACTTTAGATGGTGACGCCCTGAGCATTAATCTATCAGGACAACATATATTATTACAGCAGTTAGGATTTAACTAGAAAATGCATTTCCTGCTGAACATGTTCTCCATCAGCTTCGTACGGCACCTCGGACATCACACAAGAAGAACATCCTGTTTTAGTCTCTACTTTATTCATTATCCAAACATTTCATTTGATCACACATCCCATCAGTAAAGTCTGTTCAATGACTATTGATCAATGATTTCATGATCACTTCCCCTTTATCCACACCATGAATGAGTTTCATCTCAGCTATTTCAAACAGAATGATACATGATGTACTTATTGATTATGACAGGAAGTAATATCATTTGAAATAAACATGTTATGATGAAATAATTGTTATAACCATCTGGGTTTAATGTGTTAGTTAATTTGGGCAGCAACAATAACATGTAATCTGTCAAAGTAATACATGTGATTCTAAATGTCTCTGAAGACTCGTGCATTACAAGAGAAACAACAACATGAATCAAAAGAAACATCCAGCAAATCTTTAGAGCAAAGTTTACAGGTGAACAAGGATCCTCCTGAGCAGTGACAGCCTCCATGGCTAAAGAGACACAGGAAGGAGCCGGAAGAAAGTCCAACATCTACAGAACAACTCCTGAGAAGATGTTCAAGCCCCACCCATCATGTTTGATTGACAGCTGATCTCTGCACAGTGAAGACATGAACAATCAGCTCTGATGGACACACGGTGAGTTTAAGAAGTAGAAGAGTTCCTCCAATGACTTCAGGCTATTTCAGTTTACAAAACTCAGCTGTGTCTCCACTCATAAAGAAAACTCCAGCATGTAGCGGCTGAGTGAATGTGGTCTGCACTCTGTGGAGGAGAGTCATGGTTTCAGAGACGCTGTAGAAGGACAGAACACCTGCTCTGTGATCCAGGTACACTCCTACTCTGGAGGACAGAGGACCTGAGACGGGAGTGGATACTGTTGTTACGAAATGTAAAACTGTTTTTGTCACAATATAACGCCCAAGATTTGTCATTGTTTCCAAAGAAACTTTCCCCCCTGCTCTGCTGATATTCTTGTATGTGACTGCTACACAAAACTCCTCTCCCTCTCCCTCCACCTCCCAGTAACAACGTCCAGTCAGACTCTCTCTACTCAGGACCTGAAGATAACCAGTGAATCTGTCTGGGTGACTAGAATAAGAGTGATGTCGTCTCATGACTGTTGCTTTTCTGCTCCCCTCAGATAATACCAGCAGTGTGTGCTCTGTGTTTGGATCCAGTATGATCTCCTGTGAATATTTGAAGAACCCAGCTCTGGTGGTGGGCTCTGCTGCTGACAGTAAAACCTCCACCTCAGTGGATGAGACGTTTGTCCATTCCTCTCTCAGCACGTCCTGTAGTTTGTCTCTGACTGCTGACAGGGCCTCCGTCACGTCCTCAAAGTAGCTCAGAGGACGGATGTTGATGCTGGATGAGTGTGTAGGTTCACTGAGGGCTGACAGTGAGGGGTAGCTGTGCAGAAACTGGTTGTGATCCTCTGTGTGAGACAGCAGCTTCAGCTCAGCGTCTCTCCTCTTCAGCTCAGAGATCTCCTGCTCCAGCTTCTCCTGAAGCTCTCTGACTCGACTCACTTCACTCTTCTGCTGGGATCTGAGCTGCTGCTTCACATCAGAGCTTCTTTTCTCCATGAGACGGATCAGCTCAGTGAACATCTTCTCACTGTCCTCCACTGCTTTATCAGCAGAGCCATTGACGGCCTCCACCTCCTGCTGAAGCAGCTTCACCTCCTTCTCTCTGTCCTGGATTCTCTGCTGGATGTTTTGTCGACTCCCCTCCAGCTCTCTCTGCCTCTCAGTCCTCTCTGCTGCAGCTGACACTGTGTCGTGGCCTTTTGTTCTCCACAGAGCAGAGAACAGATACACTGCTGATCAGTGCGGCAGAACATCTTCATCACCTCGTCGTGACGAGAGCAGATGTTCTCCTGGAGCTTCTTGGAGGGCTCCACCAGCTTGTGTTTTTTTAATTGAGCTACGTCATAATGACGCTGGAGGTGTTTGTCACAATAAGATATAAGACACACGAGCAGGACTTACAGGCTCTCAGTTTCCTCCCAGTGCAGACATCACAGGCCACATCTTCAGCTCCAGCATAGCAGAGATCAGCAGGAGCAGGTGGGGGTCCAGTCTTCTTCAGCTCCTCCACTAAAGCTGCTAACATGGTGTTTTTCAGCAGGACAGGCCTCGGTGTGAAGCTCTGCCTACACTGAGGGCAGCTGTGGATCTTCTTCTCATCCTCTCCGTCCCAGAAGCCTTTAATACACTTCATGCAGTAGCTGTGTCCACAGGAAGTGCTCACCGGATCCTTCAGTAGATCCAGACAGATGGGACAGATAAGATTTCCCGGTCCAGCTGAACTCCTTTCTGCGCCATTTCACCTCTCAGTAGCAGCGAGTGTGTGAGTTTCACTTCCTGAGAGCTGAAACTAGTGTGACAGCTGATCTGAACAGCATGTGTGTGTGCAGTGAATGTGGCCTATCAGCTCTTGTGCTTTACCCACATGTTGGTTACACCCCTCCTCCTCAGTGTGGATCTGAAGGGGAGGAACCAGGAAATACAGAGTGGAGCTGGCTGTGTCTGAGAGCAGGAAGAAGAGTGAGGGCTTATCAAACTCTGACTCATTCCAGGAGGAGGAGCAGCGCTCAGACTCTGACCTACACAGAGCCTCGGTTACAACCTGCTCTTCATTTGAAAAGAGCTTCTAGTTGTAAAATAAGTGGGTAAACTTACAAAATCTGAAGGGGGTTAAATACTTGTTTCCTCCACTGTAAATGTATAGAAGGCCTCTTTACCAAGCTCCAAACTAAGTTAAATATCTCAAAAAGTGTAAAAATATCAAAGAACTGTAAAACATGTTTAATAGCTGAAGGTCTTGTGATCATTTTAAAGTTGGAATGGAGTCTCTAGCTGAAAGTATGTGGAAGGAGTAGCATTTGGCGCAGGGTGTAGCTAAAAGAGGATTTGAAGGTTCCTCCCATTGAGTTACATGTTAAACAAATAGTTTAAAAAGCTGAATATTTCAAAAAGTATAACATATTTAGAAAAAGTTGAAAGTGTCCCATCATGTGCTGAAAAGGCTGAATCTTGTGATATCTGAATGGTTTCTGTAGCTGAAAGTATGGCTGCACAGCATTCCACTAATGAAAGTAATGAAATGTGTGAAAGCTATTACCTGCAGCTTCAAGTCAACATGAAGTCATGGAGCCGGCAACACAATCCAGCTCTAAGGGAATTTCTGAGGTCAATTTCTGTCACTTTGTATTCATTTTGGGAAACTTTGTACACATGTTGTCTCTTTTTGGCTATTTGGAGTTTTTATCTTTGAAACTCTAGATATTTAGCCTCTTTGTGTTTTCTTTAATCCCTTTGGTTTGTCCCAATGTGGCCGTTAATGTCTCCCTGGTTCATCAAATGGAGACGCCCTGATCAGTAAACTATGGACAACAGATCTCTATCAGCTGAGATTAGAAATGTTCACCATGTACAGTAACCTGGTTCATGTTTCTCAGAGTTACATAAGATGGTGACGCTCTGTTTAGTAATGAAATAGACCTTATTTCAGGTGAGTGCCAGGTAATAGACACTTTGAAAAGCTCTGTTTGAAAGTAGTTCAGCCTCTTAGTGTTGTCCTTTATCAATGAGTTGTTTTTTGACTAGTAATTTAGTCCCTTTGTGTTCATTCTGTGTCTTAGCCACCATAGGTCCAGGTCTGAGAAAGCTTCGGTGTAATTTTTATTTTGTTTAATTTTTTTCATTATTAAAAAAATGTATTCACCCATTGAGAATATCCAAGCATTCAAAGTGAAATTCAAGTGAACAAATATCGAGTAGTATTAATGTTGTATGTGTTTTATCCTCTGAACGGAACTAATTTCCGGTAAAAACTGGTTGCTGCTCCACGGCGCTAGCAGTGCGCCCTCCCGCTCCCGGTCGGCGGCATGAAGCAGGTGTAGGCCTACCCGCTGATCTGTCTGCACTTGATGAACCGCCTTCACAGCCAAAACTGAAGAAGTTCCCCTACGCTGTTAATCATGGAAAAGCAAGGTGCTTCTCATCGAGGTGGTATGAAGATGTTTCCTGGATGGAATACAGCGCAAGTGGGGACGCGCTTTTCTGTAAAATGTGCAGACATTTCCCCAGCCCAGGAGCTGAAGGTGCATTTACGAGGGATGGATATGTAGACTGGAAGCACCTGCGTAGTTGGAGAGACATAAAAAAAGCGAGGACCACTGCAAGTCCATGAGCAGGTTTGAATGCTACAACCTATTGTTGCTGTTAGTGCAATAAAAGAGTTACATAACGATTGTAAATAACCCACCCAGATAGCAAAAAAGGTTTGGCCCAGATTCGGCCCACATTCGGCCCACACGAAACACCTTCATCCGGCCCATATACCGCGTGGAATGATGGCACTTGGGCGCTCCGCTCCTGTTTGCCAGATCTGGGCCACAAGCAAGCCATAGCAATGCCACATGTCAACCAAGAATGAACCACATAAACCAGAACTGGCCCTAATCTGGGCCACGGTTAGTTTTCATTCTGGCCCTGATCCGGCCCACATTCTGTATCCTCATCCGGCCCAAATGCTGCATGGAATTATGGCACTTTGACGCTCGGGTGATGTTTACCAGATCTGTGCCACAAGCAGGTCACAGCATGGCCACATGTCAGCCAAGAATGAACCAAATAAACCAGACCTAGCCCTAAAAAGCCATTCAAACTGTGGTGACTCAGTAACTGAATATCAATGACACTGTGGATTCGGCATCAGCAATATTCAACATACAGTAAATACAAATGTCAAAATGGCCTCCCAAAAGTTGCATCAATAAATGTTCAAATAAGTTACAACAGATGAACCAAACATTTGTTTTAATGATTGTATCATCATTAATATTGGTGATGAACTAGCCACTGCATCATTACATTTTCAAAATAACTGGGATGCAATCCAACCATGCCAAAATAACAGAATAATAAACTGAGACTTTGAAAAAACACGCAATTAAAAACAAACAACTTAGCTCCCCAAAAATAAACCAACTCTTCTGCAGACTCAGTGACATTTCAGATTTATTTGATTATTTTTCTTGTGAAAACAGAACTAGAACAGAATAGTTACTTGTAGAACCATAAGTTGTACATTAGGGTTAAACCTAACCCTGCTCAACCAAAATTAACAAACTTTTGCCGACCTTGGCACGGGAACAACCCGGACATAGGATTTATCCACCTCCTTGACTGGGCCCATGGAATCTTGAAGGCCTATAAGGAATGCACAAACAAATCAACTCTGTTGACTCAGTAACAGATCATCTAAGACTCAATACGTTGAAGTGCAAAACTAAAAAAACGAGCACATAACTCACGGTAGAAATATGTTATAGCCTACTTCATCGGATCTGGACAAACAATGTCTCAGTTCCAATCTTCCAGAGGGTTTGAGAAGTAGGCTATGCTGCAGGACACACGCCGGTTAGAATAGTCCTGCACATGTGCAATGCTGCACAATTCAAATGTTACAGTAATGGGTTGTGTATTACAGATGATTTTGAGTGCAGTGCTTTACTGCGAAATAATAGTTCAATAATGTGAAATCAGTTTGACTGTAGTTTTATAGATATTTTGTTGTGATATTACAGGGGCTTTTGATTCCAATATTTCTCTGTAATATGATACTCTTAAATGCTGTGAAATCCTTGCAATGTTTACAATGTTGTTGTGATATTACAACATTAATGTGATATTACAGAGGATTTTGATTGCAGTATTTTATTGTGAAATAATAGTTAAATGCTGTGAAATCCAAGGATACAGTCCTTTTTACATGTATTTGTTGGGATATTACAGGGGGCCTTGATTACAATATGTCACTGTAAAATAATACTGTGAAATGCTGGTAAATGTTTACAGTGTGGAGAGTAACAGCAGACGCCTGCAGCATACTGAGGAGAAAAGACATGAGGCCTCTGGATTGGGTCTCAACTATTGTTTTAAAGTTCTTATCTCTGTTTACTTTGAGTGTTTTTTATTGTTAGCATAATGCGGTGCCCTAATTCAAGTCATTTAAACATCCTAGTAAAAGAAGCAGTTTGATGATAATCTTATGTTGCACAGTCTATTAAGATATATCTCCATGTCAATAGAGACCCCCATATCCACCCCCCCCTGCTTTTGTGCGCATCAGCATTTGAGTTGTCTGCCAGAAGCATTCATAAATGTCCTTTTGAATCCAGTTTCCAGCACACTTACTAAACTCTTTCAATCTGAGGTTTGAACCAACAGGCTTTGACCCGAGCTCAGGCAGCAGGAGTTCTAGGCAGATTCATGTCCCATTCTAGGACCACAATCGGAGGTTATAGATATCTCTCTGAAGCATGACATGTGACATCCTTACTCAACTTACTCCAGTGTTGAATGCTCTTTACAATAACAACAGTAAACGTTAAATATCAAAGTGGAATCAGAGAGAGAAAGAACAATACCAGGCATCACACACAAATGATGTTGCAATGAAACACTGTTCACAAAGTGGCTGATCTGGCACGCCTTCATGTTAGTTTCTCAGTTTGCGTTAGCGGCACCAGACCTAGGGGTAATCTGGACCAGCAGCAAGGGCTACACAGGCTAGGGAGCACTGTGTAGCCAACATATAACCAGTGTCTGTGGATTGGTAGAGAGAGGACCAAAGTGAACGTCTTGCTCAGGTCACAGCTGGTTTATTTCTGACATGAGCTGAGCTGTGGCTATAGTCTCCCTAATGGATCCACAGCAGCGCCAGAGCGCCATCTACTGACGTTACACTATATTGTCTAAATGTTAGGAGTGAAGAAGTGTGTTGGAAAGATTATATTATTAACAACAAATAGGGGGGTGTCTGTTTAAGTCAAAGTTAACATATAGCATTTCCAACCTGCCACATTTGCATTATTGTTTCAGAAGTGTTTCTTTTGAAGGTGTGAGCAATGGTGATTAGGCTGCTGTTGGTATCAGGATCACATGTCAAGAAAACACTTCTGACAAGTGACTCTCCCTCTCCATGTGGCTTAATGACCTTAAACGTAGGCCAGATTCAAACAAAACATGATCTTAAACTGAATCCTTTGAAACCACAGGACCAGAAATATTGCTAAAAGCACAAAACTCAATGAAAGCAAGTAGAAAAGTATCTAGATGTATGTTTCTGTACTTTAAAGGACTCAAACAAAAATGATTTGTATCAAGAGCCACAGCAAAGCATGGTGAGACGCAGATCTTTAACCTGCTGCTTCAAGGTTTCAGTGAAATATCTCGAGCCAAGAAGATTTACATTCAGAATGTATTCTGCTCATCAAAAACACAAGTGGGGATTCAAAGAAACTAAAAAAGGTGTTGTTTTTGATTCCTTTATGAGAAATGGAGAGATCTAGATGATGGCTTCTCTGGTTCCTTGTTAGTTATTCTTTTGTTCCCACACTAACTTCTTATTGCATACATGTATTTGATGTGGTAAACACTCCAAGAAACCAATACAATTCACTTTGATGGTTCATCAAAGGATCTATCTGCTCTAGATTTCTGCTAACATACATTTCTATTGTTAGATAATCAAATGATTTTCCATCTGCTCTTCCTGCCAAACAGGTTCAGTGCTAGGGTGCGTCTTTTGAAACGTGTAATGAGTAGTCATTGAGTCGGTATGCTTTTTAATGTCACCAAGGTGCTACTTACTGATTGGTCCCAAAGTGTACCACCCTTAGAGAGACCTCATGTCATGTTTCAGAATGCTGTGAGTTGTTTCACATTTTAAACTTCTTCATTCTACCTTAAAAGGTAAGAATTATACAAAGACTTGACCTAAAGATACCCCCATGATTAGAGAAAAGGACAACTTGAACAGGGAATAGGATTATGGCAAAGGGTTTACATTTCAGACACAAATGCAGTTCAGATTGCATTAAAGAAAAGAAGCATTACATAAATAAAGTAGAGAATGCATGTCCTGCTGAGAATGCGTGTGAATGCTGTAAACTGTGAACATGTGTTGCTGAATGGAGCTGAACATGCAGAGAAAGCTGAATCTGTGATCAGCTGAATGGTCTCTGGAGCTGCTTTTAGCTCCAGAGACCAAGTCAGTGTGTTGCTGAACTTAGCGGAGAGATGCAGGAAAGGGATCAATGATTTGAATCTAATTGTTACAGCTCAAATGCATTGCAGTGACTTTGTTGGAGACTTGAAAGTGAAATGTTAAACTGGAAGAGACAAATAGTGAAGAAGCTTCATATTTAAAAGAAAAGGTTTAAAAACTACAGTAAATGTGTATCAAAGCAACCCTCCTGTGATATACATGCACACACAGATGTTTGAGTGAGGGAGGGGTCAGACTGAGTGATGATGAACACTGTGCTTTGTTTCAGGAGGAAACTCAGTTCTAGTCTCAGATCACTTCCACATGTTCTCCATCAGCTTCGTACGGCACCTCGGACATCACACAAGAAGAACATCCGGTTTTAGTCTCTACTTTATTCATTATCCAAACATTTCATTTGATCACACATCCCATCAGTAAAGTCTGTTCAATGACTATTGATCAATGATTTCATGATCACTTCCCCTTTATCCACACCATGAATGAGTTTCATCTCAGCTATTTCAAACAGAATGATACGTGATGTACTTATTGATTATGATCATGATAATGTTCTATAAAACATCAGATTACCCCATTTCTATTTGGACAACAACAACAACAACAACAACAATTAGTCTGCAAACAAATAACTGTAATATTATACCATTGATTTCCCAAGCAAAGACTCTGAGCTATTTACAGGAGAATGATACGTGATGTACTTATTGATTATGATCATGACAGGAAGTAATATCATTTGAAATAAACATGTTATGATGAAATAATTGTTATAACCATCTGGGTTTAATGTGTTAGTTAATTTGGGCAGCAACAATAACATGTAATCTGTCAAAGTAATACATGTGATTCTAAATGTCTCTGAAGACTCGTGCATTACAAGAGAAACAACAACATGAATCAAAAGAAACATCCAGCAAATCTTTAGAGCAAAGTTTACAGGTGAACAAGGATCCTCCTGAGCAGTGACAGCCTCCATGGCTAAAGAGACACAGGAAGGAGCCGGAAGAAAGTCCAACATCTACAGAACAACTCCTGAGAAGATGTTCAAGCCCCACCCATCATGTTTGATTGACAGCTGATCTCTGCACAGTGAAGACATGAACAATCAGCTCTGATGGACACACGGTGAGTTTAAGAAGTAGAAGAGTTCCTCCAACGACTTCAGGCTATTTGAGTTTACAAAACTCAGCAGTGGCTCCATCATAATAAAGAGAAACTCCAGCATGTAGCGGCTGAGTGAATGTGGTCTGCACTCTGTGGAGGAGAGTCATGGTTTCAGAGACGCTGTAGAAGGACAGAACACCTGCTCTGTGATCCAGGTACACTCCTACTCTGGAGGACAGAGGACCTGAGACGGGAGTGTCGATACTGTTGTTACGAAATGTAAAACTGTTTTTGTTACACCATAACACCCAAGATTTGTCATTGTTTCCAAATACACTTTCCCCCCCTACTCTGCTGATATTCTTGTATGCGACTGCTACAAACACTGCTTCCCCTCTCCACTCCACCTCCCAGTAACAACGTCCAGTCAGACTCTCTCTACTCAGGACCTGATAATAAACAGTGAATCTGTCTGGGTGACTAGAATAATACTGACGTTGTCTCATGTATGTTGCTTTTCTGCTCCCCTCAGATAATCCCAGCCGTGTGTTTGCTGTGTTTGGATCCAGTGTGATCTCCTGTGAATATTTTAGGAACCCAGCTCTGGTGGTGGGCTCTGCTGCTGACAGTAAAACCTCCACCTCAGTGGATGAGACGTGTGTCCATTCCTCTCTCAGGACGTCCTGTAGTTTGTCTCTGACTGCTGACAGGGCCTCCGTCACGTCCTCAAAGTAGCTCAGAGGACGGATGTTGATGCTGGATGAGTGTGTAGGTTCTGAGGGCTGACAGTGAGGGGTAGCTGTGCAGAAACTGGTTGTGGTCCTCTGTGTGAGACAGCAGCTTCAGCTCAGCGTCTCTCCTCTTCAGCTCAGAGATCTCCTGCTCCAGCTTCTCCTGAAGCTCTCTGACTCGACTCACTTCACTCTTCTGCTGGGATCTGAGCTGCTGCTTCACATCAGAGCTTCTTTTCTCCATGAGACGGATCAGCTCAGTGAACATCTTCTCACTGTCCTCCACTGCTTTATCAGCAGAGCCATTGACGGCCTCCACCTCCTGCTGAAGCAGCTTCACCTCCTTCTCTCTGTCCTGGATTCTCTGCTGGATGTTTTGTCGACTCCCCTCCAGCTCTCTCTGCCTCTCAGTCCTCTCTGCTGCAGCTGACACTGTGTCGTGGCCTTTGTGTTCGTCCACAGAGCAGAGATAACAGATACACTGCTGATCAGTGCGGCAGAACAGCTTCATCACCTCGTCGTGACGAGAGCAGATGTTCTCCTGGAGCTTCTTGGAGGGCTCCACCAGCTTGTGTTTTTTTAATGGAGCTACGTCATAATGAGACTGGAGGTGTTTCTCACAGTAAGAGGCCAGACACACGAGGCAGGACTTACAGGCTCTCAGTTTCCTCCCAGTGCAGACATCACAGGCCACATCTTCAGCTCCAGCATAGCAGAGATCAGCAGGAGCAGGTGGGGGTCCAGTCTTCTTCAGCTCCTCCACTAAAGCTGCTAACATGGTGTTTTTCAGCAGGACAGGCCTCGGTGTGAAGCTCTGCCTACACTGAGGGCAGCTGTGGATCTTCTTCTCATCCTCTCCGTCCCAGAAGCCTTTAATACACTTCATGCAGTAGCTGTGTCCACAGGAAGTGCTCACCGGATCCTTCAGTAGATCCAGACAGATGGGACAAGATAAGATTTCCCGGTCCAGCTGAACTCCTTTCTGCGCCATTTCACCTCTCAGTAGCAGCGAGTGTGTGAGTTTCACTTCCTGAGAGCTGAAACTAGTGTGACAGCTGATCTGAACAGCATGTGTGTGTGCAGTGAATGTGGCCTATCAGCTCTTGTGCTTTACCCACATGTTGGTTACACCCCTCCTCCTCAGTGTGGATCTGAAGGGGAGGAACCAGGAAATACAGAGTGGAGCTGGCTGTCTCTGAGCATAGATATATATAAACACTAGATGACTCACCCGCGCTGCTGGCCAATGGAGACCGACGTTGCCACATGGCCGCCATCTTGCTACAGGTAGCGCTCTCATTCATAACATTATGGTTTACTATTTAAATAACCATAGCTTGCTCAATTTTCAACCAATTTTCAAACGGTTTGGTTTTTTATAAACATCAAAGATGTAGTTATTATACTGCATACTTATAATCATGGACTTTCATATGAAAATAACATTAAGCAGATAAAGCAATAGCTATACACACACAAGGTATTTATATTAAATATTTACCAGTGTATATATATATATATCTATATACATAATATATATATATATATATATGAATATATATATATCTATATACATATATAAATATATATATAATATATATATATATATATATATAATAATATATATATATATTATAATATATATATACATATACATATATATATATATATATATACATATATATATATATATATATATATATATAATACATAAATATAAGGCAATATACATGTTGAGTTTGGCAGGATATTATATATATATATGTAATATATATATATCCATAAATATAAGGCAATATACAATTTGAAAGGATATTATATATATCTAATATACATATACATAAATATAAGGCATATGGAATATTAATGTTAAATATTAAATATTGAACAGATTATATATGTGTAAAATGTACAACGTGGTTATATTCAAGAGAAACTATGGAGCAGAGAGTTCTCTTCCAGCCAGAGGTGATTAATTGTACAGTGTTATTGCAGTGAGCAGGAATGTTTTCCTGTATCGGTCCTTGTGACAGCGGAGCTGCAGCAGTCTGTTGGAGAAGGAGCTCCGTTGACTGCTGCAGGTAGAGAGGATGGGTGGGGTTATCTGTCTGTCCAGCTGCAGGTAGAGAGGATGGGTGGGGTTATCTGTCTGTCCAGCTGCAGGTGGAGAGGATGGGTGGGGTTATCTGTCTGTCCAGCTGCAGGTGGAGAGGGGGGTGGGGTTATCTGTCTGTCCAGCTGCAGGTGGAGAGGGGGGTGGGGTTATCTGTCTGTCCAGCTGCAGGTGGAGAGGATGGGTGGGGTTATCTGTCTGTCCAGCTGCAGGTGGAGAGGATGGGTGGGGTTATCTGTCTGTCCAGCTGCAGGTGGAGAGGATGGGTGGGGTTATCTGTCTGTCCAGCTGCAGGTGGAGAGGATGGGTGGGGTTATCTGTCTGTCCAGCTGCAGGTGGAGAGGATTGGTGGGGTTATCTGTCTGTCCAGCTGCAGGTGGAGAGGATGGGTGGGGTTATCTGTCTGTCCAGCTGCAGGTGGAGAGGGGGGGTGGGGTTATCTGTCTGTCCAGCTGCAGGTGGAGAGGATGGGTGGGGTTATCTGTCTGTCCAGCTGCAGGTGGAGAGGATGGTGTTATCTGTCTGTCCAGCTGCAGGTGGAGAGGATGGGTGGGGTTATCTGTCTGTCCAGCTGCAGGTGGAGAGGGGGGGTGGGGTTATCCATGATGGACAACAGCCTGTTCAGTGTCCTCCTCTCCACCACAGCTTCAAAGGGGTCCAGCTTGATGCCGATGACAGACCCAGCTTTCCTGATCAGTTTATTGATCCTGCTGGTGTCACCGGCTCTGATGCTGTCCCCCCAGCAGACCGCAGCAAAGAAGAGTGCACTAGCCACAACAGACCGGTAGAAGATCTCCAGCATCTTGCTGCATACGTTGAAGGATCTCAGCTTCCTCAGAAAATAGAGTCGGCTCATCCCCTTCTTGTACACAGCGTCAGTGTTGATCCTCCAGTTCAGTCCGTTGTCTAAGTGCACTCCCAGGTATTTGTAGTCCTCCACAACAGCCACATCCTCTCCCAGAATGCACAGGGGTAGAGGAGACGTCCTCACCCTCCTGAAATCAATGACCATCTCTCTGGTCTTGGCCACATTCAGAATACTCACAACATTAGGCTGAGGTTCATCCTGAGACAAGTCCGTTGGCAGGTCATCTTCCGCTCTTCTAGAAGTGGTTGTGCTTCTTGTTGCTTCCGGCTAAAATAAACATAATTAAAGACATTTTGAGTGTTTAAAATGTGCTGTAATACACAACACATTATTTTCCTAAACTTGCAGAAAGAAAAAACTAAAGTGTGACATTTAATCACATATTTATATATCAATCTTATACACCTTGAATTCTTGTTGGCCAATGATACACATACCCTTTGAAGATGAGCTGGGAAGTTGAATATTGTTGGCACAACACCATCTTTAAGCCGGACAGTCTGCCCCGTCCTTTCAAAGTCCTCACTCCTGAAGTGCTCACTGCAGAGCAGTGTCCTGCCAGAGGAAACAAAACCGTCCCTTCTTAGGGCAACTTCCCACTGCCTCCTCCTCTCTCCGGTTTTGGGAAACCTTAAAAACATGAGAAAGGTAGCCAGATATATAAATTACTGTCAACATTTACCGCCCTTCTTTCCTTTAACATTAAGGGTAAGGACAAAAATACACACCTAAATTATCATATTTTTGGGGTAATTGTATGTATGTATGTATGTATGTAATCATTACATACATACATACATACATACATACAACCACAATAAGAGTTATAAAAAAGGTGTCCAAAAGAAACATTAAATAATTGCGTAAAGAAATGGTAGCAACATATTCTAAAGAGGCTGGGTCAACAACAATCTTGCAATACTATTATCTCACATAGCCCCACTGATCCTGTGTAGCAGGACTTGTAATGTACATACATCCACTAAGTAATTAACGATTATCCTAATTATAGTCATAATATTGTCATATCTTACACGTGAAAGGTGATTCCACGGGTTCTTGTTTCCAGACTACGGTGAATAGAGCATCCGTAGGCTGCACAAAAGTCAGGCATAGTCAGGTACTTCTGTAAACACAAAGCCAGCAATTTCCTGTATCATAATGTATCTAAATGTAAGATGTTTTTAACAAGCCAAACCACTTGGAAGAAATCATGTGTAACTGAAGTTATGTTGAAAAGAAAGAGCAGTTCTGCCTCTCCACTGGTGTGAAGTTGCTGGGTCAACTTTGTAATTACTAGGTCTCACTCACAGCCTCTTGTTATTAGCCAGCTAATAAATACAACCACATACACAAAGAAAAGCTACAATTTCAACATGTCCAAGCATCCTGTATCATAGCCATGCTAATAACGTTTAAAATAAACCAAACCGTTTGTAAATCAGTCAAGATTTCAGCGAGTTAAGAGTATTTTTGGTCAGATCACTCACCTTACAACAGCTACCATAGCGCTACCAGAGTAGCTGTTAACTGTAGCAAGATGGCGGCCGGTGAGCGACGCTGGAAAATCTCCCATGAGCCATCTAGTGTTTATATATATCTATGTGTCTGAGAGCAGGAAGAAGAGGGAGGGCTTATCAAACTCTGACTCATTCCAGGAGGAGGAGCAGCGCTCAGACTCTGACCTACACAGAGCCTCGGTTACAACCTGCTCTTCATTTGAAAAGAGCTTTTAGTTGTAAAATAAGTGGGTAAACTTACAAAGTCTGAAGGGGGTTAAATACTTGTTTCCTCCACTGTAAATGTATAGAAGGCCTCTTTACCAAGCTCCAAACTAAGTTAAATATCTCAAAAAGTGTAAAAAATATCAAAATTCTGTAAAACATGTTTAATAGCTGAAGGTCTTGTGATCATTTTAAAGTTGGAATGGAGTCTCTAGCTGAAAGTATGTGGAAGGAGTAGCATTTGGCGCAGGGTGTAGCTAAAAGAGGATTTGAAGGTTCCTCCCATTGAGTTACATGTTAAAAAAGAGTTTAAAAAGCTGAATATTTCAAAAAGTATAACATATTTAGAAAAAGTTGAAAGTTTCCCATCATGTGCTGAAAAGGCTGAATCTTGTGATATCTGAATGGTTTCTGTAGCTGAAAGTATGGTTGCACAGCATTCCACTAATGAAAGTAATGAAATGTGCACAAACAGCTCTCTGGTGTGATTGTGTATGAAACCTATTACCTACTGAAAGCTTTCAAAAGTGATACCTTGACATCTACAGAGCACTTGTGAAATGTCCGCATGAATATGTTTGCCTGGGCATACAGTTTCCAGCGCTGTCTATGGATGTCTTTGTCATCTGTGAGATCATCAGAGATATAATGACCAAGGTACTTCATCTCACTGCACACAAGAAGAATGTTGCTACTGAGAATACAATGAGGAAATACAGCCTTTTTATCCTCTTCGCACAATCATGATGCTACTCTTCTTGGCGTTATACTTCATATTAAAATCAGTGCCATACTGGGAACAAATCCTCAGAAGCTGTTGTAAGCCTGCACTGTACGGGGAAAAGATGATTAAATCATCTGCGTACATAAGGTGGTTGACAACAGTATCACCGATGACACAGCCAGTTTTACACAAGTTCAGTTTCCTAGACAGATCATCCATGTACAGATGAAACAACAAAGGAGATACAATCCCACCTTGCTTGACCCCATTACCAACATGCAAATGTTCAGACACAGTATTGCCCCACTTCACCTGCATAGTCTGATGTGCATACCAAAAGGCTAAGATCCTTATGATGTACTTGGGTACCCCTCTTTGGCACATTTTGTCCAATCATTTGAAATGATCCAGTCTATCAAATGCCCTGGAAGCATCAAGAAAACACAGAAACATGGTGGAATTATGGCTTCTATATTTTGCTATAATGTCTTTTAAAGCAAAAATACACATATCTGTGCCGTGTTTTCTCTTCAAACCAAACTGGTTGTCAGCTGTGGTAATATACCTTTCCAGCCTATCCAACAGGATGTTCTCCAGCACTTTGGAGAGACTGCTAGCTAAAGCAATAGGTCTGTAATTATCAATGCCATTACTTCTCCCAGCTTTATCCTTGATGACTGGCACAAGTAGCACAGATAACATGGAAACTGGTGAGACACCATGATTAAGGAAACCAGTAAGACACAGAGCAAGAAGAGGAGCAAGCTTAAGACTGGCTTATTTGAAGTGTTCAGCTGAGATGAGATCCGGCCCACAAGCTTTGTTCTTTTCTACATTCATTATAGTGTTGTAGACTTCCTCTGATCTAACTGTCACGTTTTCAGTGGAGTCGACCTTTTCAACCACAAATGCATCACTCTTAACACAGTTGAACACCTCATGATAGTGTTGTCGCCACAGTTCAGCAATGCTGCCTGACACACACTCCTTCAATGGAAGACGCTAAGGGAGTCTTACAGCTGTTTAGGACTTTGACCTCTTTCCAGAAATCATAGCAACTGTTGTTGCGCAGCTTTCTGGCAAGTGAGTCAGCCCTCATTGTGTCCTCATTGTTTTGAATGAAGCGGACAGCATACTTATATTTGGCATTAGTGGCCTGTTTATGTTCAAACAAAGACCCTGTCTCGGCCTTCCTGATTCTGCCCATCATTGAAAAGCATCTGTAGCAGCAGTGTGTAGCTCAGTCACATGTTCATTCCATCAGGTTTTATACTATGCTCCTTTTTCTTACTGTTGTAAAAAGCCTTACTTGAGGCATTTAACACATCAATAATAAGATCACATGTAAAACATAGATCTCTACCATGTTGCTCATTGTTACAGTTGGTGTCACTGCACAGCATTGCTTCTCTTGGAATTACAACCGAGTCTAATGATTAGTCAGTGAGTGAGGTATGGTGATTCATATCCTTCTCACTTACCTTTGACCAATCCAGCCTCCCTGTGTATGTTTTATTGTCATCCACAGATAGCAGATCTTTTCAACATTTAGGGTCAATAGAAAAGGAATATGATCTGTAGTGGCCAACTCATAACAGATGTCAATGTTGTCCAGAGAAGCGTGTGCATCAGCTGTGCACATACAGGGATCTAGCCATGACACTGTATGCCATGCTTCACTAATATATGTAAAGCTTTTCTCAGGTAGTAGAGATTTACTTGACAGTATGAGATTATTATCATTACAACAATGCACTAAACATTTGCCAAACAGAGATTTATCATCCGAAATGTCAGCATTCAAGTGGCCCACTGCATACACACAGGTTGTGGCCTTATCCTTAATGAATGCATTAACAAATGCCATTCTATTGCGATATTCATCTTCATGTTCGTATGATTCATAAGGTGTGTAAATATTTACGATAATCAATGACCTATTTTCAAACTTGATCTCTATACCAATGGCCCAGTGGACGTCCAATCTGACCACTGAAACCAAAGGATCATATTTACTGTGAATGAGCTGCTTTTTGGTTTGTTGACTTATTCCTACAGTTTATTCAGAACCAGGTTTATCACCAGGTAGGTTGACCTGAGGAGTTAGACTTGGTGTCCTGGTGCAGACATCAAAGTAAAACAAACATTAAAGACACAGATAGAGAACTTTTATAAGAAACTATAATAACATTAAAAATCATTTTAAAATATAGTAAAATATGGAAGTATTTACATTGAAATGGAATAAAATAAGTGCAGAAATAAATAAAAGAACCAGAAATTGTGTAGATTAAGACTCATTTACACTACTATGTTATTTATAGGGTATTCTAAGACCCTTTAGAGTGTACTATTCATAACATATCAGTAAAACAAACACTTACAATATATACAAAACTGTGTATTTGAATTGTTTATGTCCTAAGGATATAAAAATAAAGCCTCTTGTGTTGGTTCATCTTTAAAACACACACTATGCAACGCTGCCACTTGAAATCGTACTTATTAAGCAAATCCATGATTAAATCAAGAATAAATTCACTTTCTTTTGGTGCAACTTTCCGAATGTTGTCCCAGACCAGTGTCTCTTAGGTGGAGTTATTTAAGGAATCATTTTAAATGTGCAAACAAGAGTTTCAAAATGAACATTGAAAGTGTTAGTACATGTAAATGGTCCCTGTTGTGCTTTTGTTGTTTCCCTCTCCTCTTCTAGAGTTAGTCATTTCTGCGTTGAATGTCCATTGGATTAATGCATGTTATATGACTGTATTATGATGTATGCATTCATGTGATTCATCCCTATGATGTGAAGTAGGGGCTCATTTGAAGATCTCTAATTACCGCTAGCTTGTGAATTTCGCCCCTTATCCTATATGTCAATCTTTCTCATTTTAGATGTGGATTTTCAACCTGAATTTGCAGAGAAACTGTGTTCAAAAATGTATGAGGTGGATAAGAAGTATAATAGACAGTGAGTACCTGAGTAAATACACGTAGTTTCTTTCCATCACTGAACTCTTACTCTGAGACAGTTCTACAGTTCATGTCATGTTGATGCTGATGGAGGGTGGAGGTGATTGTTCACATTCAGATTCAAAGGTTTTATCATCATATGCACAAAGCCACAGTGTAGAAATGGCAATGAGAATCTTCTGACCTGAGCTCCTCCAAGGATGCAACATATATAATAAAATACAAACTAAATAATGCAAGAAGTCTATATACATGTACATAGAATATGACTATGGGTGCAGTACTGAGTGTTTCCAGCAGAGGGCCCTGCTGCATTACAATGAACACCACACCACCACCTTAGTGTTTTACACAGGAGGAGTTCAGACATCTATATTTAGTTGAATAAACCTGATTTAAAAACTCATCCAGGTTTACATCCTCTCCTCCAAATGTGTATTGTTGGTACTTTAAGTATATCTAGATCTAGTAGTTTGTTCTAGAGATAGAAGAGAGGAGATCGTTCACAGCGGCCATTATCGTTATCGTACCTGCTGACAGAAAACCAGACAGACGAGTTCTGACTGATATCCCACTGATAGTCTGATAATAAACGCTGTTAAAGGTTAGCGGGCATTTAAGGACGCCTTCTGAAGGATACTCACCAGATAATGACACTGATATGTTTCATTATGGGGCAGGAAGACCCATGCAAAAGCTCCCACCACCACATAAATACAAGTACACACACTTTGTAGTAGTTGTATCTCTTTCTGTCGTCATTTCTAGTCTCTGTAGTTGTATTTTTATCATGGAGTCTCTTCCTGGTTCATGTTTCTTTGAGGGACTTTAGATGGTGACGCCCTGAGCATTAATCTATCAGGACAACATATATTATTACAGCAGTTAGGATTTAACTAGAAAATGCATTTCCTGCTGAACATGTTCTCCATCAGCTTCGTACGGCACCTCGGACATCACACAAGAAGAACATCCTGTTTTAGTCTCTACTTTATTCATTATCCAAACATTTCATTTGATCACACATCCCATCAGTAAAGTCTGTTCAATGACTATTGATCAATGATTTCATGATCACTTCCCCTTTATCCACACCATGAATGAGTTTCATCTCAGCTATTTCAAACAGAATGATACATGATGTACTTATTGATTATGATCATGACAGGAAGTAATATCATTTGAAATAAACATGTTATGATGAAATAATTGTTATAACCATCTGGGTTTAATGTGTTAGTTAATTTGGGCAGCAACAATAACATGTAATCTGTCAAAGTAATACATGTGATTCTAAATGTCTCTGAAGACTCGTGCATTACAAGAGAAACAACAACATGAATCAAAAGAAACATCCAGCAAATCTTTAGAGCAAAGTTTACAGGTGAACAAGGATCCTCCTGAGCAGTGACAGCCTCCATGGCTAAAGAGACACAGGAAGGAGCCGGAAGAAAGTCCAACATCTACAGAACAACTCCTGAGAAGATGTTCAAGCCCCACCCATCATGTTTGATTGACAGCTGATCTCTGCACAGTGAAGACATGAACAATCAGCTCTGATGGACACACGGTGAGTTTAAGAAGTAGAAGAGTTCCTCCAATGACTTCAGGCTATTTCAGTTTACAAAACTCAGCTGTGTCTCCATCATCATAAAGATAAACTCCAGCATGTAGCGGCTGAGTGAATGTGGTCTGCACTCTGTGGAGGAGAGTCATGGTTTCAGAGACGCTGTAGAAGGACAGAACACCTGCTCTGTGATCCAGGTACACTCCTACTCTGGAGGACAGAGGACCTGAGACGGGAGTGTCGATACTGTTGTTACGAAATGTAAAACTGTTTTTGTCACAATATAACGCCCAAGATTTGTCATTGTTTCCAAAGAACTTTCCCTCCCTGCTCTGCTGATATTCTTGTATGTGACTGCTACAAACACTGCTGTCCCTCTCCACTCCACCTCCCAGTAACAACGTCCAGTCAGACTCTCTCTACTCAGGACCTGAAGATAACCAGTGAATCTGTCTGGGTGACTAGAATAAGACTGATGTTGTCTCATGAATGTTGCTTTTCTGCTCCCCTCAGATAATCCAGCCGTGTGTTTGTGTTTGGATCCAGTGTGATCTCCTGTGAATATTTGAAGAACCCAGCTCTGGTGGTGGGCTCTGCTGCTGACAGTAAAACCTCCACCTCAGTGGATGAGACGTTTGTCCATTCCTCTCTCAGGACGTCCTGTAGTTTGTCTCTGACTGCTGACAGGGCCTCCGTCACGTCCTCAAAGTAGCTCAGAGGACGGATGTTGATGCTGGATGAGTGTGTAGGTTCACTGAGGGCTGACAGTGAGGGGTAGCTGTGCAGAAACTGGTTGTGATCCTCTGTGTGAGACAGCAGCTTCAGCTCAGCGTCTCTCCTCTTCAGCTCAGAGATCTCCTGCTCCAGCTTCTCCTGAAGCTCTCTGACTCGACTCACTTCACTCTTCTGCTGGGATCTGAGCTGCTGCTTCACATCAGAGCTTCTTTACTCCATGAGACGGATCAGCTCAGTGAACATCTTCTCACTGTCCTCCACTGCTTTATCAGCAGAGCCATTGACGGCCTCCACCTCCTGCTGAAGCAGCTTCACCTCCTTCTCTCTGTCCTGGATTCTCTGCTGGATGTTTTGTCGACTCCCTCCAGCTCTCTCTGCCTCTCAGTCCTCTCTGCTGCAGGCTGACACTGTGTCGTGGCCTTTGTTCTCCACAGAGCAGAGAGAACAGATACACTGCTGATCAGTGCGGCAGAACAGCTTCATCACCTCGTCGTGACGAGAGCAGATGCTCTCCTGGAGCTTCTTGGAGGGCTCCACCAGCTTGTGATTTTTTAATGGAGCTACGTCATAATGACGCTGGAGGTGTTTCTCACAATAAGAGGCCAGACACACGAGGCAGGACTTACAGGCTCTCAGTTTCCTCCCAGTGCAGACATCACAGGCCACATCTTCAGCTCCAGCATAGCAGAGATCAGCAGGAGCAGGTGGGGGTCCAGTCTTCTTCAGCTCCTCCACTAAAGCTGCTAACATGGTGTTTTTCAGCAGGACAGGCCTCGGTGTGAAGCTCTGCCTACACTGAGGGCAGCTGTGGATCTTCTTCTCATCCTCTCCGTCCCAGAAGCCTTTAATACACTTCATGCAGTAGCTGTGTCCACAGGAAGTGGTCACCGGATCCTTCAGTAGATCCAGACAGATGGGACAAGATAAGATTTCCCGGTCCAGCTGAACTCCTTTCTGCGCCATTTCACCTCTCAGTAGCAGCGAGTGTGTGAGTGTCACTTCCTGAGAGCTGAAACTAGTGTGACAGCTGATCTGAACAGCATGTGTGTGTGCAGTGAATGTGGCCTATCAGCTCTTGTGCTTTACCCACATGTTGGTTAGACCCCTCCTCCTCAGTGTGGGCTCCGTTGGCGGGGCGCAGCTCCCCTCCAAGACAATGGTAGGGGAAACACTGCATTGCATGTGATTGATATAAAAAGTATATCATAAGCTGTCATTACAGTCTAAATATCTAACAGCAAAAGCAACAAACGGAGAAGAGTCTGAGGAGGAGATGAGGAGAGGAGAGGATATGAGAGCAAACAGCAAAAGGAGGAGAGTCTGAGGAGAAGATGAGGAGAGGAGAGGAGATGAGAGCAAACAGCAAAAGGAGGAGAGTCTGAGGAGGAGATGAGGAGAGGAGATGAGAGCAAACAGCAAAAGGAGGAGAGTGTTGGGGAAATATTTCCCAAGGCCCATAACTTTGACCCAGTTGATCAGTTCTGTCCTGACTGAGCACACGCACCTGTAACCTGGGCTGCTGTGCTCTCAGTGCTCTGTCTCCCTGTTCCTGCCTGCTGGCGTCAGCTGATAGAGGTGTTATGCTTCTATCTTGTTATGCACAATGTTGATTATTCTCTCAGAACTAGCTAAACACACGGGTCTGGGGTAGAGCTCTTGAGAATTGATTGTGGCATCTCAACCGTGTGGTCAACTCGTGGCCCGTGACATGTCTTGTGAATTCTCCGGCCAAAGCTCCAAATAAACCGTCAGTGTTTGCCATCAAAGCAAAGTATTGCATTAGCTGAGTGTGTGTTGCTTCAGAGAGGATGCATTGCTACAGTTTACCAAAAGGTTTTGTACTTTTTGTTGTAAGGGCTTGAAAAACAAAGCCCCATATAGAATGATGGTTGTATTGCTTTAACTAATGAATGTGTTGTGTATGGTTTCAGGCTGACAGAAAGACGGCTGTGTCCATAGGACTTGAAGAGAAGCTGAGTCATGAACTTGATCAAGTCAGGGAACCCATGGAAGAGACCCTTATGGCTTTTGAAAGATGCCTCAGTGGGGGGGTTAAAACATCAACAAGTTCATGTGAAAAAGTCTTAAAGTCGGTCCTTTATCCTGTAAGTATTTCAGTTGTGATTAAATCAAAACCACTCATTTTGCACAAAATATGGATCTGTCTCTTACAACATTCTGTGTTGTTTCAGACAAAGAAAGGTGGTGCATTTCACAGGTCACTGAAGTGTGGAGTTGAGAATGGTGGCATCCACAAACCAAGAGAAGGGGAATGAATACACATCAACATGAAGCTAACTTCATGTTTGACTGACAGCATTGAGGAGGAATTGAAGAAGACCTTCCCGTAAGAAATGACTTAGTAAACACATCAAACCCTGTGTTGGATCAATTGTGTTTTACAATACATTGAAATACATTATTGAAATACAGATGTGTTAAGGCCTTCTGAATGGAAGCATTTCTTTGTGTTCATATGTTTTAGAAATGAAGGAGAAAGAGAACCATTCAACGGGGTCATCAATCGATTCCACTTGGCACAGAGGAGAAGATGAGGAAGAAGGAGTGCGGAAATGTCAAACTGCAGCTGACATTTCTCAAGAGGTCAAAGACCCTATTCATTAGTCCATTATCAAACATGTTTGTCCAGGCCAGGGAGACTGTAGTGGAAGGGTGATCAATATAATACATATTGATCAGTCAGCATATTCATATACATTGTACTGGAATAACTCAATATGAGCTGGAGATGGCTTTGAAGAATGACCTGCAGCTGTAAAGCGGACCCTGTCCCAATTCATGAGGAAACACTCAAGATTACAATAGAATATTCTGATATTGGGCAAAGTGCACCCCCTGCTGGTGAACACGTGCTATCACTTTGAATCATGTACTGCTTTTCCAGGTACAATCTGGAACAAAGAATAAAGGGAAAGATGAGCATAGTTTGTAACAATTCTTTTTCAAAAATGTTGATATTTGCTTCACATTCTCTCTCTAAGGAAGAACAGATGAAAACAAACCTCAAGAAACTCATCCGTGAGCGTAAGAAAAGGATCTCCAGCAGCCGGACAACAACAATGGAGGAGACCATGAAAGAATGCTCTGACAGTAAGACAGAAGATCACTACAGACATAGAAATACACCTCTACACATTTTGATGTCAACATGTTTCTGTTTGATGTAGGAGCAAAAGAAATGAAAGGAGAAGGCACGCTGAGAAACTTGAGGGAAACTATTGAAATGCACGTTCATGGTTCAAAAGACGTCATGTTTGCTAAGGCTAAAGACGCCATGATGAAACAGCTGAGAGACTTGATGCTTTGTCACATTTGATATTTCCTCCTGCAGTCAAATGAAACTAGGAACACTGCCACACAAACATACATGTCCAAACATGTCAGTGTTAAGTGATAAATGTTTCAATGCTGATTTAGTGGGAGCTCCCGGAGAAAGTGGAGAGCACGACGCAGGAATCAATCCAGCTGTCACTCAAAACAATTGGTGTCTCCATCCCAGGTAAAGGAAACATAACACCATCACAAACAATACCTGACATTTCATCCTCATTTAAAGGTCGATACATTTCCATTAGTGTATTAAATGAATCCACTTGTTTGAAACAATATGGTTTTTATTTCGATGTAAGTGCTGAGCTTGAGATGGTAAAGAACTACTACAATGAACTGACCGAAGGCCCAGATGATGATGCAGGTCTTTGGTAAAACTCCATTGATACATAATGTGAAATATATATGTTGTCTGGATTATGACTTGTTTTCTGAATAACACTAACAGTGCTTTTATTACAGTAGTGATGAACCGGGTCGAGCAGCTGCAGTGCGTCCATGATGTGCACAGGTAGGTTTTAGTGAAGCTGATGATCCAAACTGTTAACAAGTGTTTGTTATATGTAATTCCACAACATGGCTCTTTGTCTCTCTGGTGGATGTCTCAGGGTTGATCAGTGGAGAGTAACAGCAGACGCCTGCAGCATACTGAGGAGAAAAGACATGAGGCCTCTGGATTGGGTCTCAACTATTGTTTTAAAGTTCTTATCTCTGTTTACTTTGAGTGTTTTTTATTGTTAGCATAATGCGGTGCCCTAATTCAAGTCATTTAAACATCCTAGTAAAAGAAGCAGTTAGATGATAATCTTATGTTGCACAGTCTATTAAGATATATCTCCATGTCAATAGAGACCCCCATATCCACCCCACCCCTGCTTTTGTGCGCATCAGCATTTGAGTTGTCTGCCAGAAGCATTCATAAATGTCCTTTTGAATCCAGTTTCCAGCACACTTACTAAACTCTTTCAATCTGAGGTTTGAACCAACAGGCTTTGACCCGAGCTCAGGCAGCAGGAGTTCTAGGCAGATTCATGTCCCATTCTAGGACCACAATCGGAGGTTATAGATATCTCTCTGAAGCATGACATGTGACATCCTTACTCAACTTACTCCAGTGTTGAATGCTCTTTACAATAACAACAGTAAACGTTAAATATCAAAGTGGAATCAGAGAGAGAAAGAACAATACCAGGCATCACACACAAATGATGTTGCAATGAAACACTGTTCACAAAGTGGCTGATCTGGCACGCCTTCATGTTAGTTTCTCAGTTTGCGTTAGCGGCACCAGACCTAGGGGTAATCTGGAGCAGCAGCAAGGGCTACACAGGCTAGGGAGCACTGTGTAGCCAACATATAACCAGTGTCTGTGGATTGGTAGAGAGAGGACCAAAGTGAACGTCTTGCTCAGGTCACAGCTGGTTTATTTCTGACATGAGCTGAGCTGTGGCTATAGTCTCCCTAATGGATCCACAGCAGCGCCAGAGCGCCATCTACTGACGTTACACTATATTGTCTAAATGTTAGGAGTGAAGAAGTGTGTTGGAAAGATTATATTATTAACAACAAATAGGGGGGTGTCTGTTTAAGTCAAAGTTAACATATAGCATTTCCAACCTGCCACATTTGCATTATTGTTTCAGAAGTGTTTCTTTTGAAGGTGTGAGCAATGGTGATTAGGCTGCTGTTGGTATCAGGATCACATGTCAAGAAAACACTTCTGCCAAGTGACTCTCCCTCTCCATGTGGCTTAATGACCTTAAACGTAGGCCAGATTCAAACAAAACATGATCTTAAACTGAATCCTTTGAAACCACAGGACCAGAAATATTGCTAAAAGCACAAAACTCAATGAAAGCAAGTAGAAAAGTATCTAGATGTATGTTTCTGTACTTTAAAGGACTCAAACAAAATGACTTGTATCAAGAGCCACAGCAAAGCATGGTGAGACGCAGATCTTTAACCTGCTGCTTCAAGGTTTCAGTGAAATATCTCGAGCCAAGAAGATTTACATTCAGAATGTATTCTGCTCATCAAAAACACAAGTGGGGATTCAAAGAAACTAAAAAAGGTGTTGTTTTTGATTCCTTTATGAGAAATGGAGAGATCTAGATGATGGCTTCTCTGGTTCCTTGTTAGTTATTCTTTTGTTCCCACACTAACTTCTTATTGCATACATGTATTTGATGTGGTAAACACTCCAAGAAACCAATACAATTCACTTTGATGGTTCATCAAAGGATCTATCTGCTCTAGATTTCTGCTAACATACATTTCTATTGTTAGATAATCAAATGATTTTCCATCTGCTCTTCCTGCCAAACAGGTTCAGTGCTAGGGTGCGTCTTTTGAAATGTGTAATGAGTAGTCATTGAGTCGGTATGCTTTTTAATGTCACCAAGGTGCTACTTACTGATTGGTCCCAAAGTGTACCACCCTTAGAGAGACCTCATGTCATGTTTCAGAATGCTGTGAGTTGTTTCACATTTTAAACTTCTTCATTCTACCTTAAAAGGTAAGAATTATACAAAGACTTGACCTAAAGATACCCCCATGATTAGAGAAAAGGACGACTTGAACAGGGAATAGGATTATGGCAAAGGGTTTACATTTCAGACACAAATGCAGTTCAGATTGCATTAAAGAAAAGAAGCATTACATAAATAAAGTAGAGAATGCATGTCCTGCTGAGAATGCGTGTGAATGCTGTAAACTGTGAACATGTGTTGCTGAATGGAGCTGAACATGCAGAGAAAGCTGAATCTGTGATCAGCTGAATGGTCTCTGGAGCTGCTTTTAGCTCCAGAGACCAAGTCAGTGTGTTGCTGAACTTAGCGGAGAGATGCAGGAAAGGGATCAATGATTTGAATCTAATAGTTACAGCTCAAATGCATTGCAGTGACTTTGTTGGAAACTTGGAAGTGAAATGTTAAACTGGAAGAGACAAATAGTGAAGAAGCTTCATATTTAAAAGAAAGGTTTAAAAACTACAGTAAATGTGTATCAAAGCAACCCTCCTGTGATATACATGCGCACACAGATGTTTGAGTGAGGGAGGGGTCAGACTGAGTGATGATGAACACTGTGCTTTGTTTCAGGAGGAAACTCAGTTCTAGTCTCAGATCACTTCCACATGTTCTCCATCAGCTTCGTACGGCACCTCGGACATCACACAAGAAGAACATCCGGTTTTAGTCTCTACTTTATTCATTATCCAAACATTTCATTTGATCACACATCCCATCAGTAAAGTCTGTTCAATGACTATTGATCAATGATTTCATGATCACTTTCCCTTTATCCACACCATGAATGAGTTTCATCTCAGCTATTTCAAACAGAATGATACATGATGTACTTATTGATTATGATCATGATAATGTTCTATAAAACATCAGAGTACCCCATTTCTATTTGGATAACAACAACAACAACAACAACAACAACAATTAGTCTGCAAACAAATAACTGTAATATTATACCATTGATTTCCCAAGCAAAGACTCTAAGCTATTTACAGGAGAATGATACATGATGTACTTATTGATTATGATCATGACAGGAAGTAATATCATTTGAAATAAACATGTTATGATGAAATAATTGTTATAACCATCTGGGTTTAATGTGTTAGTTAATTTGGGCAGCAACAATAACATGTAATCTGTCAAAGTAATACATGTGATTCTAAATGTCTCTGAAGACTCGTGCATTACAAGAGAAACAACAACATGAATCAAAAGAAACATCCAGCAAATCTTTAGAGCAAAGTTTACAGGTGAACAAGGATCCTCCTGAGCAGTGACAGCCTCCATGGCTAAAGAGACACAGGAAGGAGCCGGAAGAAAGTCCAACATCTACAGAACAACTCCTGAGAAGATGTTCAAGCCCCACCCATCATGTTTGATTGACAGCTGATCTCTGCACAGTGAAGACATGAACAATCAGCTCTGATGGACACACGGTGAGTTTAAGAAGTAGAAGAGTTCCTCCAATGACTTCAGGCTATTTCAGTTTACAAAACTCAGCTGTGTCTCCATCATCATAAAGAGAAACTCCAGCATGTAGCGGCTGAGTGAATGTGGTCTGCACTCTGTGGAGGAGAGTCATGGTTTCAGAGACGCTGTAGAAGGACAGAACACCTGCTCTGTGATCCAGGTACACTCCTACTCTGGAGGACAGAGGACCTGAGACGGGAGTGTCGATACTGTTGTTACGATATATAAAACTGTTTTTGTCACACCATAACGCCCAAGATTTGTCATTGAGTCCAAATCCACTTCCTCTGCTGATATTCTTGTATGCGACTGCTACAAACACTGCTCTCCCTCTCCACTCCACCTCCCAGTAACAACGTCCAGTCAGACTCTCTCTACTCAGGACCTGATAATAACCAGTGAATCTGTCTGGGTGACTAGAATAAGACTGATGTTGTCTCATGTATGTTGCTTTTCTGCTCCCCTCAGATAATCCCAGCTGTGTGTGTGCTGTGTTTGGATCCAGTGTGATCTCCTGTGAATATTTGAATAACCCAGCTCTGGTGGTGGGCTCTGCTGCTGACAGTAAAACCTCCACCTCAGTGGATGAGACGTGTGTCCATTCCTCTCTCAGCACGTCCTGTAGTTTGTCTCTGACTGCTGACAGGGCCTCCGTCACGTCCTCAAAGTAGCTCAGAGGACGGATGTTGATGCTGGATGAGTGTGTAGGTTCACTGAGGGCTGACAGTGAGGGGTAGCTGTGCAGAAACTGGTTGTGATCCTCTGTGTGAGACAGCAGCTTCAGCTCAGCGTCTCTCCTCTTCAGCTCAGAGATCTCCTGCTCCAGCTTCTCCTGAAGCTCTCTGACTCGACTCACTTCACTCTTCTGCTGGGATCTGAGCTGCTGCTTCACATCAGAGCTTCTTTTCTCCATGAGACGGATCAGCTCAGTGAACATCTTCTCACTGTCCTCCACTGCTTTATCAGCAGAGCCATTGACGGCCTCCACCTCCTGCTGAAGCAGCTTCACCTCCTTCTCTCTGTCCTGGATTCTCTGCTGGATGTTCTGTCGACTCCCCTCCAGCTCTCTCTGCCTCTCAGTCCTCTCTGCTGCAGCTGACACTGTGTCGTGGCCTTTGTGTTCGTCCACAGAGCAGAGATAACAGATACACTGCTGATCAGTGCGACAGAACATCTTCATCACCTCGTCGTGACGAGAGCAGATGTTCTCCTGGAGCTTCTTGGAGGGCTCCACCAGCTTGTGTTTTTGTAATTGAGCTACGTCATAATGACGCTGGAGGTGTTTGTCACAGTAAGATATAAGACACACGAGGCAGGACTTACAGGCTCTCAGTTTCCTCCCAGTGCAGACATCACAGGCCACATCTTCAGCTCCAGCATAGCAGAGATCAGCAGGAGCAGGTGGGGGTCCAGTCTTCTTCAGCTCCTCCACTAAAGCTGCTAACATGGTGTTTTTCAGCAGGACAGGCCTCGGTGTGAAGCTCTGCCTACACTGAGGGCAGCTGTGGATCTTCTTCTCATCCTCTCCGTCCCAGAAGCCTTTAATACACTTCATGCAGTAGCTGTGTCCACAGGAAGTGCTCACCGGATCCTTCAGTAGACCCAGACAGATGGGACAAGATAAGATTTCCCGGTCCAGCTGAACTCCTTTCTGCGCCATTTCACCTCTCAGTAGCAGCGAGTGTGTGAGTTTCACTTCCTGAGAGCTGAAACTAGTGTGACAGCTGATCTGAACAGCATGTGTGTGTGCAGTGAATGTGGCCTATCAGCTCTTGTGCTTTACCCACATGTTGGTTAGACCCCTCCTCCTCAGTGTGGATCTGAAGGGGAGGAACCAGGAAATACAGAGTGGAGCTGGCTGTGTCTGAGAGCAGGAAGAAGAGGGAGGGCTTATCAAACTCTGACTCATTCCAGGAGGAGGAGCAGCACACAGACTCTGACCTACACAGAGCCTCGGTTACAACCTGCTCTTCATTTGAAAAGAGCTTCTAGTTGTAAAATAAGTGGGTAAACTTACAAAGTCTGAAGGGGGTTAGATACTTGTTTCCTCCACTGTAAATGTATAGAAGGCCTCTTTACCAAGCTCCAAACTAAGTTAAATATCTCAAAAAGTGTAAAAAAAATCAAAATTCTGTAAAACATGTTTAATAGCTGAAGGTCTTGTGATCATTTTAAAGCTGGAATGAAGTCTCTAGCTGAAAGTATGTGGAAGGAGTAGCATTTGGTGCAGGGTGTAGCTAAAATAGGATTTGAAGGTTCCTCCCATTGAGTTACATGTTAAAAAAAGAGTTTAAAAAGCTGAATATTTCAAAAAGTATAACATATTTAGAAAAAGTTGAAAGTTTCCCATCATGTGCTGAAAAGGCTGAATCTTGTGATATCTGAATGGTTTCTGTAGCTGAAAGTATGGTTGCACAGCATTCCACTAATGAAAGTAATGAAGCTTCAAGTCAACATGAAGTCATGGAGCAGCAGTGGCGTTTTTATGTGTACAAAAGTGGTGGGGCACAAAAAACGTAGATGTTTATATATAAGCTTCTGCAGTGACGTGCAGGGAGGTTCATGGCTGCTGAGGCACCGTCTCTTCAGGTTTACACTTTGACCTAAATCAAAATATTCTATTCTTTTCAAAAGCTTTTTTAGTCTGATGCTTCGATTAATTTTAAACAGACAGTTCAACAAAAGGATACCCAAAAAATGTAATTTTATCATTTAAATATTGGATTGTTCTCTCTTAGTAAGATCCCTTTTTCAATACAATGGTGGTCTTACCTTGACTTGAAGATGAAGTCCATGCTATCCTGGACAAAAATCTCTATTACTTTTTTGTAAAAGTCCTCCTTATCTTCTTGTAGTTTCAAAAGTCGAATCATAAATCTATCGATAGATTTATGATCGATAGATTTATGATTAGAACATTATAAAATGAGGGTAGACATGTGGAGATTATCCGGCTGAACAATACGTGCATTTATCTAACAGGTAGCTTTTAAACTGTCAGACATTTCAAAGGTTGACTAAAAGAAGGCAAATAAATAATCATGTTGTCCTTCTCAGATTTGAATTTGAGAAGAGCAAATAGTGAGTATCTCTGTGTGTGTGTGTGTGTGTGTGTGTGTGTGTGTGTGTGTGTGTGTGTGTGTGTGTGTGTGTGGGGGAGAGAGAGAGAGAGACATATATAGAGAGAGAGAGAGAGAGAGAGAGAGAGAGAGGAGAGAGAGAGAGAGAGAGAGAGAGAGAGAGAGAGAGAGAGAGAGAGAGAGAGAGAGAGAGAGAGAGAGAGAGAGAGAGAGAGAGCCACAGAAAGGACCACACTGGGTTCCCAGGAAGGCGATGTCTGGTGCAAAACACCAAGAAAATGGATTGCCCAGCTACGACCTATGTTGTGCATGTGATCAAGTTCCCTGAATATAAAGTAGGCACTGTAACTTTATATTTCCTTTCCTAATGATCATGTATTTCATGTCTTTACACAAACACACATGTTTCTGTATTTGCAGATAACTGTCAACAATGAGAAAGGGAAGTGGGAGGCATCCCAACAACTGGCACTTAAAGAGGACCAGAGCAAAGTAAAGACAGTAGGGCTCTTCGCAGCATACTTTCCCTAAATGTAAGAGCATCAAAACCGCCTAGTTTTGGGACAGGTCAGTGAAATACATTTTTCATTAAAACATTTGAATAATATTTATTTTAACAGCATTTAAAACTTGGACTTACCGAGTCCACTCTGCCTCGACTTAAACTTTCGTCTGTCCTTTGCCTTCACAAGAGAAAATATTACAAATATAATCCTTTAGATTTAGATTTAGCATGGCTGCCTCACTGAAGTTTGGATTATTTAATTCGTTAATTTATTTACTAATTTATTAGTTTTATAGGTTTATGTGTTTTTTTGTTATATTAAAGAAACCTAGACGAACTAAATCCCCAACACCTCTGTCGGCACGGAGGAAACCTATTCCAAGAACAGTGGTAACCACTCCAAGTCCTCAAGAGATAGGAAACGACAGCAGATGGGACCTTATTGCGGGAAATGACTGAGCACACATATCACCTACAGGATGAGACGTTCATGTGTACGGTGATATCGAGACTAAATGATCTTTTGGAGGACATTGGGATATTTTTTTTTTTAAATCCTCTGGAGCAGAGAGAGGAGCTGTGGATTACTGTTATTGATTAATGCATCAGTGTTTCTTAGGGTCAAAAACACTAAACTCACAACTTAAAATGGAAGAGTTTAGTTTATTTAATAAAAGAGCACATGTTCAATGTGAAAAGTGACAGTAGATATAGATTAGTTGCAATTTGGTGCTATATATATATATATAATAAAGGGGGGGGGGGCTCTGTTGGCGGGGCGCGGGGCTCCGTTGGGCGGGCGCGGGGATCCGTTGGGGGGGGCGCGGGGCTCCATTGGCGGGGCGCGGGGCTCCATTGGCGGGGCGCGGGGCTCCGTTGGGGGGGCGCGGGATCTGTTGGGGGGGGCACAGGGCTCCATTGGCGGGGCGCGGGGCTCCATTGGCGGGGAGCGGGGCTACCTGACTGTATAAATATGTCACTGTGTTGTTAATGTTAAAAAAAAATGTTAAAACTACTTAGTCTCCCAACATGTTTTTTAATCCAAACTACTTGGTGTCCAAACTACTTGGTTTTTTTGGGGGGGGGGCCCCATCACACAATCTCGCTTGGGGCCTCAAGTTGGCCAGGGGCGGCCCTGATCAAGTGTTAAATCAGACTTTAGTTCCACCTGGAGTAAATCCACAAGCTACCCTGCAGTATACAAAGTCATTCAAACTAGCTGCACCTTTACCAGCTTTGAGAACACTTTCATGATCATCATTATAAAACATATCATATATTATTCTGAAATGGACCAATCTGCACAATGACTACTTTTACTGTCGCTACTTTAACTATATTTTGATGATCATACTTTTATTTGACGAACTCTTCCTACACTATGGTCTTTTTTTTACTTAACTACAAGATCTGAGTAGGCCTACTTCTCCCACCTCTGCGCACCTGATGTGATAACGTTAATCGTAATTGGGGGCAACAGAGCTACGAGTTAAGGAAGTCGAAAATTGTGCGTTTCTCCGACTGAATATGACGCCTTTTGGCCGACTGTTTGGACAGACTACTCTACTCGTGTCAACGCGCTAACGCGAAAACACTAATGGCAAACGAGCTTTGTCCACATCGAGCCTTGTAGAGTGTCTCTATATTTTTGAACGCTCCGTCCCCGGCAGATCTCTGTGTGCCGCTGCAGCGTGTCTGTTAGGCCCCGCCCCCGCACACAGAGAGAGAGTGAGGCCCCGCCCCCCGCACACAGAGAGAGAGAGTGAGGCCCCGCCGCCCGCACACAGAGAGAGTGAGGCCCCGCCCCCGCACACAGAGAGACACAGGGAGATCGCTCTTCTGGAGTCAAGAGAGCGGAAAAAATGCTATTGCAAGTTAGAAACGTAAGATGCATTTTGACAGACAAGACGGACAATTGGGGGAAAATACCCTGCATTTTGAATGTCCGATAGTCCACCATTAACACCTTAGTCCCGTCTCGTCAACGAAAACTAAATATACATTTCGTCAAAGTTTTCGTTATCAAGAAATCTATTTTTAGCTCGTCATCGTCTCGTCTTAGTCGTGTAAAAAAGGTCGTTGACGAACTTTTTTCGTCATAGTTTTCGTTGACGAAATTAACACTGGTATCTAGATGTATGTTTCTGTACTTTAAAGGACTCAAACAAAATGACTTGTATCAAGAGCCACAGCAAAGCATGGTGAGATGCAGATCTTTAACCTGCTGCTTCAAGGTTTCAGTGAAATATCTCGAGCCAAGAAGATTTACATTCAGAATGTATTCTGCTCATCAAAAACACAAGTGGGGATTCAAAGAAACTAAAAAAGGTGTTGTTTTTGATTCCTTTATGAGAAATGGAGAGATCTAGATGATGGCTTCTCTGGTTCCTTGTTAGTTATTCTTTTGTTTCCACACTAACTTCTTATTGCATACATGTATTTGATGTGGTAAACACTCCAAGAAACCAATACAATTCACTTTGATGGTTCATCAAAGGATCTATCTGCTCTAGATTTCTGCTAACATACATTTCTATTGTTAGATAATCAAATGATTTTCCATCTGCTCTTCCTGCCAAACAGGTTCAGTGCTAGGGTGCGTCTTTTGAACGTGTAATGAGTAGTCATTGAGTCGGTATGCTTTTTAATGTCACCAAGGTGCTACTTACTGATTGGTCCCAAAGTGTACCACCCTTAGAGAGACCTCATGTCATGTTTCAGAATGCTGTGAGTTGTTTCACATTTTAAACTTCTTCATTCTACTACTTAAAAGGTAAGAATTATACAAAGACTTGACCTAAAGATACCCCATGATTAGAGAAAAGGACAACTTGAACAGGGAATAGGATTATGGCAAAGGGTTTACATTTCAGACACAAATGCAGTTCAGATTGCATTAAAGAAAAGACATTACATAAATAAAGTAGAGAATGCATGTCCTGCTGAGAATGCGTGTGAATGCTGTAAACTGTGAACATGTGTTGCTGAATGGAGCTGAACATGCAGAGAAAGCTGAATCTGTGATCAGCTGAATGGTCTCTGGAGCTGCTTTTAGCTCCAGAGACCAAGTCAGTGTGTTGCTGAACTTAGCGGAGAGATGCAGGAAAGGGATCAATGATTTGAATCTAATTGTTACAGCTCAAATGCATTGCAGTGACTTTGTTGGAACTTGAAGTGAAATGTTAAACTGGAAGAGACAAATAGTGAAGAAGCTTCATATTTAAAAGAAAAGGTTTAAAAACTACAGTAAATGTGTATCAAAGCAACCCTCGTGTGATATACATGCACACACAGATGTTTGAGTGAGGGAGGGGTCAGACTGAGTGATGATGAACACTGTGCTTTGTTTCAGGAGGAAACTCAGTTCTAGTCTCAGATCACTTCCACATGTTCTCCATCAGCTTCGTACGGCACCTCGGACATCACACAAGAAGAACATCCTGTTTTAGTCTCTACTTTATTCATTATCCAAACATTTCATTTGATCACACATCCCATCAGTAAAGTCTGTTCAATGACTATTGATCAATGATTTCATGATCACTTCCCCTTTATCCACACCATGAATGAGTTTCATCTCAGCTATTCAAACAGAATGATACGTGATGTACTTATGATTATGATCATGACAGGAAGTAATATCATTTGAAATAAACAGTTATGATGAAATAATTGTTATAACCATCTGGTTAATGTGTTAGTTAATTTGGGCAGCAACAATAACATGTAATCTGTCAAAGTAATACATGTGATTCTAAATGTCTCTGAAGACTCGTGCATTACAGAGAAACAACAACATGAATCAAAAGAAACATCCAGCAAATCTTTAGAGCAAAGTTACAGGTGAACAAGGATCCTCCTGAGCAGTGACAGCCTCCATGGCTAAAGAGACACAGGAAGGAGCCGGAAGAAAGTCCAACATCTACAGAACAACTCCTGAGAAGATGTTCAAGCCCCACCCATCATGTTTGATTGACAGCTGATCTCTGCACAGTGAAGACATGAACAATCAGCTCTGATGGACACACGGTGAGTTTAAGAAGTAGAAGAGTTCCTCCAACGACTTCAGGCTATTTCAGTTTACAAAACTCAGCAGTGGCTCCATAATCATAAAGAAGACAAACTCCAGCATGTAGCGGCTGAGTGAATGTGGTCTGCACTCTGTGGAGGAGAGTCATGGTTTCAGAGACGCTGTAGAAGGACAGAACACCTGCTCTGTGATCCAGGTACACTCCTACTCTGGAGGACAGAGGACCTGAGACGGGAGTGTGATACTGTTGTACGAAATGTAAAACTGTTTTTGTCACAATAACCCAAGATTTGTCATTGTTTCCAAATACACTTTCCCTCTGCTGATATTCTTGTATGCGACTGCTAACAACTCTCCCTCTCCACTCCACCTCCCAGTAACAACGTCCAGTCAGACTCTCTCTACTCAGGACCTGAATAATAACCAGTGAATCTGTCTGGGTGACTAGAATAAGACTGATGTTGTTCATGTGTTGCTTTTCTGCTCCCCTCAGATAATACCAGCTGTGTGTGCTGTGTTTGGATCCAGTGTGATCTCCTGTGAATATTTGAAGAACCCAGCTCTGGTGGTGGGCTCTGCTGCTGACAGTAAAACCTCCACCTCAGTGGATGAGACGTGTGTCCATTCCTCTCTCAGGACGTCCTGTAGTTTGTCTCTGACTGCTGACAGGGCCCGTCACGTCCTCAAAGTAGCTCAGAGGACGGATGTTGATGCTGGATGAGTGTGTAGGTTCACTGAGGGCTGACAGTGAGGGGTAGCTGTGCAGAAACTGGTTGTGATCCTCTGTGTGAGACAGCAGCTTCAGCTCAGCGTCTCTCCTCTTCAGCTCAGAGATCTCCTGCTCCAGCTTCTCCTGAAGCTCTCTGACTCGACTCACTTCACTCTTCTGCTGGGATCTGAGCTGCTGCTTCACATCAGAGCTTCTTTTCTCCATGAGACGGATCAGCTCAGTGAACATCTTCTCACTGTCCTCCACTGCTTTATCAGCAGAGCCATTGACGGCCTCCACCTCCTGCTGAAGCAGCTTCACCTCCTTCTCTCTGTCCTGGATTCTCTGCTGGATGTTTGTCGACTCCCCTCCAGCTCTCTCTGCCTCTCAGTCCTCTCTGCTGCAGCTGACACTGTGTCGTGGCCTTTGTGTTCGTCCACAGAGCAGAGATAACAGATACACTGCTGATCAGTGCGGCAGAACATCTTCATCACCTCGTCGTGACGAGAGCAGATGTTCTCCTGGAGCTTCTTGGAGGGCTCCACCAGCTTGTGTTTTTTTAATGAGCTACGTCATAATGAGCTGGAGGTGTTTGTCACAATAAGAGGCCAGACACACGAGGCAGGACTTACAGGCTCTCAGTTTCCTCCCAGTGCAGACATCACAGGCCACATCTTCAGCTCCAGCATAGCAGAGATCAGCAGGAGCAGGTGGGGGTCCAGTCTTCTTCAGCTCCTCCACTAAAGCTGCTAACATGGTGTTTTTCAGCAGGACAGGCCTCGGTGTGAAGCTCTGCCTACACTGAGGGCAGCTGTGGATCTTCTTCTCATCCTCTCCGTCCCAGAAGCCTTTAATACACTTCATGCAGTAGCTGTGTCCACAGGAAGTGTCACCGGATCCTTCAGTAGATCCAGACAGATGGGACAAGATAAGATTTCCCGGTCCAGCTGAACTCCTTTCTGCGCCATTTCACCTCTCAGTAGCAGCGAGTGTGTGAGTTTCACTTCCTGAGAGCTGAAACTAGTGTGACAGCTGATCTGAACAGCATGTGTGTGTGCAGTGAATGTGGCCTATCAGCTCTTGTGCTTTACCCACATGTTGGTTACACCCTCCTCCTCAGTGTGGATCTGAAGGGGAGGAACCAGGAAATACAGAGTGGAGCTGGCTGTGTCTGAGAGCAGGAAGAAGAGGGAGGGCTTATCAAACTCTGACTCATTCCAGGAGGAGGAGCAGCGCTCAGACTCTGACCTACACAGAGCCTCGGTTACAACCTGCTCTTCATTTGAAAAGAGCTTCTAGTTGTAAAATAAGTGGTAAACTTACAAAATCTGAAGGGGGTTAAATACTTGTTTCCTCCACTGTAAATGTATAGAAGGCCTCTTTACCAAGCTCCAAACTAAGTTAAATATCTCAAAAAGTGTAAAAAATATCAAAACTGTAAAACAGGTTTAATAGCTGAAGGTCTTGTGATCATTTTAAAGTTGGAATGGAGTCTCTAGCTGAAAGTATGTGGAAGGAGTAGCATTTGGCGCAGGGTGTAGCTAAAAGAGGATTTGAAGGTTCCTCCCATTGAGTTACATGTTAAAAAAAGAGTTTAAAAAGCTGAATATTTTGAAAAAGTATAAAATATTTAGAAAAAGTTGAAAGTTTCCCATCATGTGCTGAAAAGGCTGAATCTTGTGATATCTGAATGGTTTCTGTAGCTGAAAGTATGGCTGCACAGCATTCCACTAATGAAAGTAATGAAATGTGTGAAAGCTATTACCTGCAGCTTCAAGTCAACATGAAGTCATGGAGCGGCAACACAATCCAGCTCTAAGGAATTTCTGAGGTCAATTTCTGTCACTTTGTATTCATTTTGGGAAACTTTGTACACATGTTGTCTCTTTTTGGCTATTTGGAGTTTTTATCTTTGAAACTCTTGATATTTAGCCTCTTTGTGTTTTCTTTAATCCCTTTGGTTTGTCCCAATGTGGCCGTTAATGTCTCCCTGGTTCATCAAATGGAGACGCCCTGATCAGTAAACTATGGACAACAGATCTCTGTCAGCTGAGATTAGAAATGTTCACCATGTACAGTAACCTGGTTCATGTTTCTCAGAGTTACATAAGATGGTGACGCTCTGTTTAGTAATGAAATAGACCTTAGAGTGCCAGGTAATAGACACTTTGAAAAGCTCTGTTTGAAAGTAGTTCAGCCTCTTAGTGTTGTCCTTTATCAATGAGTTGTTTTTTGACTAGTAATTTAGTCCCTTTGTGTTCATTCTGTGTCTTAGCCACCATAGGTCCAGGTCTGAGAAAGCTTCGGTGTAATTTTTATTTTGTTTAATTTTTTTCATTATTATAAAAAAATGTATTCACCCATTGAGAATATCCAAGCATTCAAAGTGAAATTCAAGTGAACAAATATCGAGTAGTATTAATGTTGTATGTGTTTTATCCTCTGAACGGAACTCATTTCCGGTAAAAACTGGTTGCTGCTCCACGGCGCTAGCAGTGCGCCCTCCCGCTCCCGGTCGGCGGCATGAAGCAGGTGTAGGCCTACCCGCTGATCTGTCTGCACTTGATGAACCGCCTTCACAGCCAAAACTGAAGAAGTTCCCCTACGCTGTTAATCATGGAAAAGCAAGGTGCTTCTCATCGAGGTGGTATGAAGATGTTTCCTGGATGGAATACAGCGCAAGTGGGGACGCGCTTTTCTGTAAAATGTGCAGACATTTCCCCAGACCAGGAGCTGAAGGTGCATTTACGAGGGATGGATATGTAGACTGGAAGCACCTGCGTAGTTGGAGAGACATAAAAAAAGCGAGGACCACTGCAAGTCCATGAGCAGGTTTGAATGCTACAACCTATTGTTGCTGTTAGTGCAATAAAAGAGTTACATAACGATTGTAAATAACCCACCCAGATAGCAAAAAAGGTTTGGCCCAGATTCGGCCCACATTCGGCCCACACGAAACACCTTCATCCGGCCCATATACCGCGTGGAATGATGGCACTTGGGCGCTCCGCTCCTGTTTGCCAGATCTGGGCCACAAGCAAGCCATAGCAATGCCACATGTCAACCAAGAATGAACCACATAAACCAGAACTGGCCCTAATCTGGGCCACGGTTAGTTTTCATTCTGGCCCTGATCCGGCCCACATTCTGTATCCTCATCCGGCCCAAATGCTGCATGGAATTATGGCACTTTGACGCTCGGGTGATGTTTACCAGATCTGTGCCACAAGCAGGTCACAGCATGGCCACATGTCAGCCAAGAATGAACCAAATAAACCAGACCTAGCCCTAAAAAGCCATTCAAACTGTGGTGACTCAGTAACTGAATATCAATGACACTGTGGATTCGGCATCAGCAATATTCAACATACAGTAAATACAAATGTCAAAATGGCCTCCCAAAAGTTGCATCAATAAATGTTCAAATAAGTTACAACAGATGAACCAAACATTTGTTTTAATGATTGTATCATCATTAATATTGGTGATGAACTAGCCACTGCATCATTACATTTTCAAAATAACTGGGATGCAATCCAACCATGCCAAAATAACAGAATAATAAACTGAGACTTTGAAAAACACGCAATTAAAAACAACACAACTTAGCTCCCCAAAAATAAACCAACTCTTCTGCAGACTCAGTGACATTTCAGATTTATTTGATTATTTTTCTTGTGAAAACAGAACTAGAACAGAATAGTTACTTGTAGAACCATAAGTTGTACATTAGGGTTAAACCTAACCCTGCTCAACCAAAATTAACAAACTTTTGCCGACCTTGGCACGGGAACAACCCGGACATAGGATTTATCCACCTCCTTGACTGGGCCCATGGAATCTTGAAGGCCTATAAGGAATGCACAAACAAATCAACTCTGTTGACTCAGTAACAGATCATCTAAGACTCAATACGTTGAAGTGCAAAACTAAAAAAACGAGCACATAACTCACGGTAGAAATATGTTATAGCCTACTTCATCGGATCTGGACAAACAATGTCTCAGTTCCAATCTTCCAGAGGGTTTGAGAAGTAGGCTATGCTGCAGGACACACGCCGGTTAGAATAGTCCTGCACATGTGCAATGCTGCACAATTCAAATGTTACAGTAATGGGTTGTGTATTACAGATGATTTTGAGTGCAGTGCTTTACTGCGAAATAATAGTTCAATAATGTGAAATCAGTTTGACTGTAGTTTTATAGATATTTTGTTGTGATATTACAGGGGCTTTTGATTCCAATATTTCTCTGTAATATGATACTCTTAAATGCTGAAATCCTTGCAATGTTTACAATGTTGTTGTGATATTACAACATTAATGTGATATTACAGAGGATTTTGATTGCAGTATTTTATTGTGAAATAATAGTTAAATGCTGTGAAATCCAAGGATACAGTCCTTTTTACATGTATTTGTTGGGATATTACAGGGGGCCTTGATTACAATATGTCACTGTAAAATAATACTGTGAAATGCTGGTAAATGTTTACAGTGTGGAGAGTAACAGCAGACGCCTGCAGCATACTGAGGAGAAAAGACATGAGGCCTCTGGATTGGGTCTCAACTATTGTTTTAAAGTTCTTATCTCTGTTTACTTTGAGTGTTTTTTATTGTTAGCATAATGCGGTGCCCTAATTCAAGTCATTTAAACATCCTAGTAAAAGAAGCAGTTTGATGATAATCTTATGTTGCACAGTCTATTAAGATATATCTCCATGTCAATAGAGACCCCCATATCCACCCCACCCCTGCTTTTGTGCGCATCAGCATTTGAGTTGTCTGCCAGAAGCATTCATAAATGTCCTTTTGAATCCAGTTTCCAGCACACTTACTAAACTCTTTCAATCTGATGTTTGAACCAACAGGCTTTGACCCGAGCTCAGGCAGCAGGAGTTCTAGGCAGATTCATGTCCCATTCTAGGACCACAATCGGAGGTTAGATATCTCTCTGAAGCATGACATGTGACATCCTTACTCAACTTACTCCAGTGTTGAATGCTCTTTACAATAACAACAGTAAACGTTAAATATCAAAGTGGAATCAGAGAGAGAAAGAACAATACCAGGCATCACACACAAATGATGTTGCAATGAAACACTGTTCACAAAGTGGCTGATCTGGCACGCCTTCATGTTAGTTTCTCAGTTTGCGTTAGCGGCACCAGACCTAGGGGTAATCTGGACCAGCAGCAAGGGCTACACAGGCTAGGGAGCACTGTGTAGCCAACATATAACCAGTGTCTGTGGATTGGTAGAGAGAGGACCAAAGTGAACGTCTTGCTCAGGTCACAGCTGGTTTATTTCTGACATGATGAGCTGTGGCTATAGTCTCCCTAATGGATCCACAGCAGCGCCAGAGCGCCATCTACTGACGTTACACTATATTGTCTAAATGTTAGGAGTGAAGAAGTGTGTTGGAAAGATTATATTATTAACAACAAATAGGGGGGTGTCTGTTTAAGTCAAAGTTAACATATAGCATTTCCAACCTGCCACATTTGCATTATTGTTTCAGAAGTGTTTCTTTTGAAGGTGTGAGCAATGGTGATTAGGCTGCTGTTGGTATCAGGATCACATGTCAAGAAAACACTTCTGACAAGTGACTCTCCCTCTCCATGTGGCTTAATGACCTTAAACGTAGGCCAGATTCAAACAAAACATGATCTTAAACTGAATCCTTTGAAACCACAGGACCAGAAATATTGCTAAAAGCACAAAACTCAATGAAAGCAAGTAGAAAAGTATCTAGATGTATGTTTCTGTACTTTAAAGGACTCAAACAAAATGACTTGTATCAAGAGCCACAGCAAAGCATGGTGAGACGCAGATCTTTAACCTGCTGCTTCAAGGTTTCAGTGAAATATCTCGAGCCAAGAAGATTTACATTCAGAATGTATTCTGCTCATCAAAAACACAAGTGGGGATTCAAAGAAACTAAAAAAGGTGTTGTTTTTGATTCCTTTATGAGAAATGGAGAGATCTAGATGATGGCTTCTCTGGTTCCTTGTTAGTTATTCTTTTGTTCCCACACTAACTTCTTATTGCATACATGTATTTGATGTGGTAAACACTCCAAGAAACCAATACAATTCACTTTGATGGTTCATCAAAGGATCTATCTGCTCTAGATTTCTGCTAACATACATTTCTATTGTTAGATAATCAAATGATTTTCCATCTGCTCTTCCTGCCAAACAGGTTCAGTGCTAGGGTGCGTCTTTTGAAACGTGTAATGAGTAGTCATTGAGTCGGTATGCTTTTTAATGTCACCAAGGTGCTACTTACTGATTGGTCCCAAAGTGTACCACCCTTAGAGAGACCTCATGTCATGTTTCAGAATGCTGTGAGTTGTTTCACATTTTAAACTTCTTCATTCTACCTTAAAAGGTAAGAATTATACAAAGACTTGACCTAAAGATACCCCCATGATTAGAGAAAAGGACAACTTGAACAGGGAATAGGATTATGGCAAAGGGTTTACATTTCAGACACAAATGCAGTTCAGATTGCATTAAAGAAAAGAAGCATTACATAAATAAAGTAGAGAATGCATGTCCTGCTGAGAATGCGTGTGAATGCTGTAAACTGTGAACATGTGTTGCTGAATGGAGCTGAACATGCAGAGAAAGCTGAATCTGTGATCAGCTGAATGGTCTCTGGAGCTGCTTTTAGCTCCAGAGACCAAGTCAGTGTGTTGCTGAACTTAGCGGAGAGATGCAGGAAAGGGATCAATGATTTGAATCTAATTGTTACAGCTCAAATGCATTGCAGTGACTTTGTTGGAGACTTGAAAGTGAAATGTTAAACTGGAAGAGACAAATAGTGAAGAAGCTTCATATTTAAAAGAAAAGGTTTAAAAACTACAGTAAATGTGTATCAAAGCAACCCTCGTGTGATATACATGCACACACAGATGTTTGAGTGAGGGAGGGGTCAGACTGAGTGATGATGAACACTGTGCTTTGTTTCAGGAGGAAACTCAGTTCTAGTCTCAGATCACTTCCACATGTTCTCCATCAGCTTCGTACGGCACCTCGGACATCACACAAGAAGAACATCCGGTTTTAGTCTCTACTTTATTCATTATCCAAACATTTCATTTGATCACACATCCCATCAGTAAAGTCTGTTCAATGACTATTGATCAATGATTTCATGATCACTTCCCCTTTATCCACACCATGAATGAGTTTCATCTCAGCTATTTCAAACAGAATGATACGTGATGTACTTATTGATTATGATCATGACAGGAAGTAATATCATTTGAAATAAACATGTTATGATGAAATAATTGTTATAACCATCTGGGTGTAATGTGTTAGTTAATTTGGGCAGCAACAATAACATGTAATCTGTCAAAGTAATACATGTGATTCTAAATGTCTCTGAAGACTCGTGCATTACAAGAGAAACAACAACATGAATCAAAAGAAACATCCAGCAAATCTTTAGAGCAAAGTTTACAGGTGAACAAGGATCCTCCTGAGCAGTGACAGCCTCCATGGCTAAAGAGACACAGGAAGGAGCCGGAAGAAAGTCCAACATCTACAGAACAACTCCTGAGAAGATGTTCAAGCCCCACCCATCATGTTTGATTGACAGCTGATCTCTGCACAGTGAAGACATGAACAATCAGCTCTGATGGACACACGGTGAGTTTAAGAAGTAGAAGAGTTCCTCCAATGACTTCAGGCTATTTCAGTTTACAAAACTCAGCAGTGTCTCCATAATCATAAAGAAAAACTCCAGCATGTAGCGGCTGAGTGAATGTGGTCTGCACTCTGTGGAGGAGAGTCATGGTTTCAGAGATGCTGTAGAAGGACAGAACACCTGCTCTGTGATCCAGGTACACTCCTACTCTGGAGGACAGAGGACCTGAGACGGGAGTGAGGATACTGTTGTTACGAAATGTAAAACTGTTTTTGTCACAATATAACGCCCAAGATTTGTCATTGTTTCCAAAGAACTTTCCCCTGCTCTGCTGATATTCTTGTATGCGACTGCTACACAACTCCTCTCCCTCTCCACTCCACCTCCCAGTAACAACGTCCAGTCAGACTCTCTCTACTCAGGACCTGAGATAACCAGTGAATCTGTCTGGGTGACTAGAATAAGACTGATTTGTCTCATGTATGTTGCTTTTCTGCTCCCCTCAGATAATCCAGCCATGTGTTTGCTGTGTTTGGATCCAGTGTGATCTCCTGTGAATATTTTAGAACCCAGCTCTGGTGGTGGGCTCTGCTGCTGACAGTAAAACCTCCACCTCAGTGGATGAGACGTGTCCATTCCTCTCTCAGCACGTCCTGTAGTTTGTCTCTGACTGCTGACAGGGCCTCCGTCACGTCCTCAAAGTAGCTCAGAGGACGGATGTTGATGCTGGATGAGTGTGTAGGTTCACTGAGGGCTGACAGTGAGGGGTAGCTGTGCAGAAACTGGTTGTGATCCTCTGTGTGAGACAGCAGCTTCAGCTCAGCGTCTCTCCTCTTCAGCTCAGAGATCTCCTGCTCCAGCTTCTCCTGAAGCTCTCTGACTCGACTCACTTCACTCTTCTGCTGGGATCTGAGCTGCTGCTTCACATCAGAGCTTCTTTTCTCCATGAGACGGATCAGCTCAGTGAACATCTTCTCACTGTCCTCCACTGCTTTATCAGCAGAGCCATTGACGGCCTCCACCTCCTGCTGAAGCAGCTTCACCTCCTTCTCTCTGTCCTGGATTCTCTGCTGGATGTTTTGTCGACTCCCCTCCAGCTCTCTCTGCCTCTCAGTCCTCTCTGCTGCAGCTGACACTGTGTCGTGGCCTTTGTTTCGTCCACAGAGCAGAGATAACAGATACACTGCTGATCAGTGCGGCAGAACATCTTCATCACCTCGTCGTGACGAGAGCAGATGCTCCTGGAGCTTCTTGGAGGGCTCCACCAGCTTGTGTTTTTTTAATGAGCTACGTCATAATGACTGGAGGTGTTTGTCACAATAAGATAGACACACGAGGCAGGACTTACAGGCTCTCAGTTTCCTCCCAGTGCAGACATCACAGGCCACATCTTCAGCTCCAGCATAGCAGAGATCAGCAGGAGCAGGTGGGGGTCCAGTCTTCTTCAGCTCCTCCACTAAAGCTGCTAACATGGTGTTTTTCAGCAGGACAGGCCTCGGTGTGAAGCTCTGCCTACACTGAGGGCAGCTGTGGATCTTCTTCTCATCCTCTCCGTCCCAGAAGCCTTTAATACACTTCATGCAGTAGCTGTGTCCACAGGAAGTGCTCACCGGATCCTTCAGTAGATCCAGACAGATGGGACAATAAGATTTCCCGGTCCAGCTGAACTCCTTTCTGCGCCATTTCACCTCTCAGTAGCAGCGAGTGTGTGAGTTTCACTTCCTGAGAGCTGAAACTAGTGTGACAGCTGATCTGAACAGCATGTGTGTGTGCAGTGAATGTGGCCTATCAGCTCTTGTGCTTTACCTCCCATGTTGGATACACCCTCCTCCTCATGTGGATCTGAAGGGGAGGAACCAGGAAATACAGAGTGGAGCTGGCTGTGTCTGAGAGCAGGAAGAAGAGTGAGGGCTTATCAAACTCTGACTCATTCCAGGAGGAGGAGCAGCGCTCAGACTCTGACCTACAAGGAGCCTCGGTTACAACCTGCTCTTCATTTGAAAAGAGCTTCTAGTTGTAAAATAAGTGGGTAAACTTACAAAATCTGAAGGGGGTTAAATACTTGTTTCCTCCACTGTAAATGTATAGAAGGCCTCTTTACCAAGCTCCAAACTAAGTTAAATATCTCAAAAAGTGTAAAAATATCAAAGAACTGTAAAACATGTTTAATAGCTGAAGGTCTTGTGATCATTTTAAAGTTGGAATGGAGTCTCTAGCTGAAAGTATGTGGAAGGAGTAGCATTTGGCGCAGGGTGTAGCTAAAAGAGGATTTGAAGGTTCCTCCCATTGAGTTACATGTTAAAAAAGATTTAAAAAGCTGAATATTTCAAAAAGTATAAAATATTTAGAAAAAGTTGAAAGTGTCATCATGTGCTGAAAAGGCTGAATCTTGTGATATCTGAATGGTTTCTGTAGCTGAAAGTATGGCTGCACAGCATTCCACTAATGAAAGTGAAATGTGTGAAAGCTATTACCTGCAGCTTCAAGTCAACATGAAGTCATGGAGCGGCAACACAATCCAGCTCTAAAGGAATTTCTGAGGTCAATTTGTCCCTTTGTATTCATTTTGGGAAACTTTGTACACATGTTGTGTCTCTTTTTGGCTATTTGGAGTTTTTATCTTTGAAACTCTAGATATTTATCCTCTGTGTTTTCTTTAATCCCTTTGGTTTGTCCCAATGTGGCCGTTAATGTCTCCCTGGTTCATCAAATGGAGACGCCCTGATCAGTAAACTATGGACAACAGATCTCTATCAGCTGAGATTAGAAATGTTCACCATGTACAGTAACCTGGTTCATGTTTCTCAGAGTTACATAAGATGGTGACGCTCTGTTTAGTAATGAAATAGACCTTATTTCAGGTGAGTGCCAGGTAATAGACACTTTGAAAAGCTCTGTTTGAAAGTAGCTCAGCCTCTTTGTCCTTTATCAGCAGGTGGTGTTTTTACATGTCTCTCTGTAGTAATTGAGTCCCTTTGTGTTCATTCTGTGTCTCTTTCTAGTCACGTTATGCTTCATTGTGGTCTATATTCTTATGAACCATTCAAACCTACAAGGTTTAAAGTTACCTACAGATTTAAATCATCAGAAAAAGTCACGTGACAGAAGACAAAATCCAGCTCAAAACGTTTATTCAGTTATCAGAAACTTCCATGTCAAAAGTGTCACACGAGAGGAGGATTATGGGTAATGTAGTCAAACATGATCATCTACATATGATCAGATGAACTCGGTGAGGATCAGCTGTGATCTCTCAGGTGAGTTCAGTTCTTCCCCCCCATGGTGTGCTTGTCGAACAGGTACTCGGCCATCTTGTTTGTGTTGGAGTCCATTCTGCTCAGATTAGAGATGAAGTCTCCGAGCTTCTTGATGGACTCGACCTGCTCGTTCAGGTAGTGAGTCTCCAGGAAGTCACACATCTGAGGAGGAAGAGAGAGAAGACGTTAACAAATAAAGCTTCAGAGATGTTGAATCCCAGAGATCATCAGTGTGTAGTTCCTCTATGTTCAGCAGGTGTTACTCACATGAGGGTCGGTGTGGTCTGAGGCCAGTTTGTGCAGATCCAGCAGAGCCTGGTTCACGTTCTTCTCCAGCTGCAGAGCGGCCTGCATGGCCTCCAGACCCGAGCCCCACTCGTCTCGCTCTGGCTTCTGTAACGAGGGAATAACACCAGTTAGAGGGGGAGGTTACATAAAGCACAAAGAGCTGAGTCACCGTTTGCACAAAGAGCTGAGTCACCGTTTGCACCAAAGAGCCGAGTCACCCTTTGCACAAAGAGCTGAGTATATTCTGTATTTTTCCAAGCCAAGCCTTTAATGCATCCGTTAAAGTCAAAGCCCTGTTGCATTATGGTACATATAATTGGATAAATGAACCCCATTCAATTAAATAAGCTTTCTCATGTCACTGCCAAGTCACCTGAGGCGAGAGCCAATGAAATCTGTGGCTTTAACGGCAATAAGATATTTAGGGTAGAAAATTACCAAAAAAAACAGTATTTAAACTCTTAATACTGCCGTTGAAGTCGTTCATGGTGTACTGAGTTCAACAGCCTCTCTGCTTCTTGTTTGTTTACAGAGCGTTGCATAAACAGGATGTGGGTGGACTGAGTGACTCAGCAGTTTATCTGGTAGACTATCTCAGGGTGCGTCCGGCAGACATTTTGTTCCAACAGACGCTCACCTTGACTAAAAGGCTAACGGCTCTTTGAGCAGGTTTTCTCTCACTGATCCTGCGGTTATGTTAAATGTTTGTTTCTCATGTGTCTGTTGATGTTACACACGGAGCTGCTGTGATGCAAGGAGCATTTCAGACTTGATCTGACCATTAAAGTATTATCGTAGACGTCCTGCAGACATGACGTTCTGACAGATATTAACCTTGATGTCCTGCAGGAAGATGCGTCCTCCTCGACTGTTCTGGAAGGTGAGCAACTTGTCGGCGTGCTCCCTCTCCTCCTCGCTGTTCTCCTTGAAGAAGTGAGCGAAGCCGGGCAGGGCCACGTCGTCACGGGAGAAATAAAAGGCCTGCAGACAGAAGACAGTGATTAGAGAACAGACCGGTCATTACACACAGAACAGGTCGAGATAAACGGTCGTTATGAGCCGAGGGCAGACAGAAACGTGAGTCATGATTTCAGGGTGGGGATAACAACCAGCGCAAGCATGACACAGCATTATTTGTACTGAATTGTGGACAGGGACTAGAACAGTCAGAAATGGAAGCAGTATTTAGATCCATTACTTAAGTAGAAGTAGGAATACTATCATCTTAAAATACTAAAATTACAAGTAAAAGTACTGATTTTAAAGTAAATAAAGTACACAAGTATCTTCAGCAAAATGTAGTTCAAGTGTCAAAAATAAAAAGTACCGTTTGCAACATTAGATTAAAAGTACTGCATCATATCATCAGCATGTGTTTTTATATGTAAATTACAATATTTGCCCTTACATTTAAGTAAAAGAATGTACTTTAAGGAAGAATTTAGCTCCAAGTTTTACTAAACATGATTAATGTGAGCCATTACTTTAATTACTGGACATTTTTCGGACTAGTAAGCTGGCTTTTACCAACTAGACTAAAGCAGTGTTTCTCCATGAATGACACAGGCGTGTGTGGTTAGTTAAAGTCAGTAATACCCATTCAGTCTGAGGTAGAAACAGGAGGGTCTGTGATCTAAAGACAGTTTAACAGAAGTGAGAAGAATGTAGTCTGTAGCCTTTAGGTTCTGCTAAAGCATGTTATCTTAAAACAGGGATTCTGTGATTTTATGATGAAATCTGTAAAACAATAGTCTGCTACCTTGTATTCGTACACCCTACATCACCAGATTACTCCACGGTTATGGAGATAATGTTGTATTTGATTGGGTACCAAACAGTTTAGTATTTCAGGTTTTTGTTGTCGTTGGCTCTAGGCCTACTTGTGTTTTGCCCACCAGAGACTACGTGTCTTCCCCTGTGACGTTAGCTTGTTTACTCATAGACTTATACAATTTAATACAGGCACATAATTAACATTTAACGGTATAAAAAGAGTGTTTCTTACCATGGAGGTGTAGGAGTAGGAGGCGAACAGCTCCATGTTCAGCATTCGGTTAACGGCCGCCTCGCAGTCGCGGTGGTAGTTCTGTCTCACCTGGGAGTCCATCTTAACTGGCTTTTCTTCGCTGTTTTTCTTAACAAAATGGTACAAAAATAAAGCTTACGAAGACTCTTCGGTAGTGCAAATTGAAGCAGAGGTTTTTTCCTGTGTGTCCGGAATGAATTTAAATGCGAATTCCGATCGAGATGAAGAAAAAGTTCCGTTCAAACACTGTTGAAGCAAAAACTGTTTCTCTGTTTCTTCCCGGGTGTGAAATGGTAGTGGAGTCGCTTCCTGTCTTTATACCAGATGGGGTCGTGGCGTCACTACGCGTCTCCTCCAATCAGTGAGCTTTGGAGATCACGTGACGGTGACTAAGCATTCTCTCTTCAGACTGGTGACAATGACTCAGCAGTTTTGACATCAAGTTCATATACAGAAAATGTTATATACATATTTTTTTATAATTAATTTCATTTTATTCATCTTTTCTTTTGCACATTTTAACTTTAAATATTAATATAAATATTTTTCTATTAGGTGACTTTTTTAAAAACCTTTCTATTCCACATTTAACTTTTACTTCTTATGTTTTTATAAATATTTTATCGTATTTTATTTTACCTTTTTGTTTTATTCTATTCTAAAATTGAGCAACAAGCCACTTTACTTCGACTCCAATGCAAGTAAATACTGTAGTTTTTACTTAAATGCAACAACATGTATATCATTTTTGTAATTATGTAGTTTTGGGGTGTTTTTGTAATTATTTTCAATTTTTCTGCAGACTTTTAGTACGTTTTGCTCATTATACTTACTTTTACTTAAGTAACAATTCCAATGCAGGACTTTTACTTAAAGTGTAGTTTTAAAATGTTTACTTTAGTCAAGAATCTAAACCCTTCTGATTTTATTGAAGTTAACTTTGGACCTAATAACTGCAATAAACTTGTTCTACCACAAGCTCTAACATAACTGCTGACTCGCTGTTTTCAAGTTGCTTTTTATTGCGTTCCTCAACACCACAGCGCTGTTGAGAAACACTGAGCGTCTGAGAAGTCCTCTGTCTGCAGAAACAACAAGAAAATGGTGTATTTGCATGTAGATGGGAACAAAGCTGCTTTTTAAAAACAAATATGTGCATGTAAAACGTGTTGCAGTTGAGTCTCAGTCACGTTTCTAAAGGTTTGGATGAAGGGGTTAATAATAATAATAATAATAATAATAATACATTACATTTATATAGCGCTTTTCCTGGTGCTCAAAGCGCTTTACAAGCAAGTAGAAGTACTCAGGTCTTGTACTTGAGTAAAAGTAGAAGTACCAGAGTGTAGGAATACTCTGTTAGCAGTAAAAGTCCTGCATTCAAAATGTTCCTCAAGTGAAAGTAGAAAAGTATTCTCATCAAAATATAGTGAAAGTAGCGACAGTAAAAGTAGTGATTGTGCAGATTGGTCCATTTCAGAATAATATATATGATATGTTTTATAATGATTGATCATGAAAGTGTTCTCAAAGCTGGTAAAGGTGCAGCTAGTTTGAATGACTGTATACTGCAGGGTAGCTTGTGAATTTACTCCAGGTGGAACTAAAGTCTGATTTAACACTTGGTTATATTTCACATCATTCATCCACATCTGTAAAGTCACTAAAGCTATTAAATACATGTAGTGGAGGAGAAGTACACCATGTACCTCTGAACTGTAGAGGAGTACACATTGTACTTAAGTAGTATTGAGTAAATGTACGTGTTAAGTCTTTTTTTTTACCATTTATCATTGCTACCTTTACTTTAGTAAGTAAGAAAAGTGATTATAGTTTCTAGGCTACATGTGGTTGGTTTGGCTGAAGTCTCTCTCTCTGAATATTTATTAATTTCTAGGAACACTTTAATCACTTTATCCCATCTTTTCTTACCCATCGTCTTTACTGTGCATTTTTAATGAAGGCCTGTGGAAACTTCTAGAAACTGTGATGTGGTTGATGATGATGATGATGATGATGGCTCTCTGATCAGATGACTCAGCGTTTTCCACGAGGACACTTTTCTAATAAGTCACATCACTGATAAAAAAAGCTATTAACCTGCATGGAAGACTGCTAATGATAATAAAACACGGGATGTCATAAACACGGTTCACATTGTGGTATACACGCTTATACATGCAAACGTCTCTCAAGGTTACTTTAAGAAGAAGTGTGCAAGAAATACATTCAAATGAAAAAGAAATGGTCTGAAGAACAGGAAGTGATGCAGGGTTGACTGTATGAATTTAAAAGAATTATGAAGCGTTTTAACTTCATATCCCACATTCTCATACTTGCAAATAGTTGTTTTAGTGCTGTGTCATGTAACATGATAAATCAAGTCTTGTATCACGTGAGGGATTTTGCTGAGTCATGGTTACGACTCAGCATCTTGTGATCTGTCAGACAGGAAGTACACTTCAGTGCAGACAGCTCGGGAAATACAAGAGGAACAAGAGAGTAAAATAAAGGAAGAGATAACTGGACGAGGTTTTAACCAAAATGTGCCTGATGTCATAACTGCGTATATTACACATGTCATTTATTGAAGAACAACCGGCATGTTTTATTATTTAACCACCGCGAAGCTAAAGGTGGCTAATGTTGGGCTATAAAGGAACTACAGCGCGGTCACATGACTTCACGTCACCACCGCTAAGCTAAAGGAGGCTAATGTTGGGCTATAAAGGAACTACAGCGCGGTCACATGACTTCACGTCACCACCGCTAAGCTAAAGGAGGCTAATGTTGGGCTATAAAGGAACTACAGCGCGGTCACATGACTTCACGTCACCACCGCTAAGCTAAAGGTGGCTAATGTTGGGCTATAAAGGAACTACAACACGGTCACATGACTTCACGTCACCACCGCTAAGCTAAAGGTGGCTAATGTTGGGCTATAAAGGAACTACAGCACGGTCAAATGACTTCACGTCACCACCGCTAAGCTAAAGGTGGCTAATGTTTGGCTATAAAGGAACTACAGCACGGTCACATGACTTCACGTCACCACAGCTAAGCTAAATGAGGCTAATGTTGGGCTATAAAGGAACTACAGCACGGTCACATGACTTCACGTCACCACAGCTAAGCTAAATGAGACTAATGTTGGGCTATAAAGGAACTACAGCACGGTCACATGACTTCACGTCACCACCGCTAAGCTAAAGGTGGCTAATGTTGGGCTATAAAGGAACTACAGCACGGTCACATGACTTCACGTCACCACCGCTAAGCTAAAGGAGGCTAATGTTGGGCTATAAAGGAACTACAGCACGGTCACATGACTTCACGTCACCACCGCTAAGCTAAAGGAGGCTAATGTTGGGCTATAAAAGGAACTACAGCACGGTCACATGACTTCACGTCACCACCGCTAAGCTAAAGGTGGCTAATGTTTGGCTATAAAGGAACTACAGCACGGTCACATGACTTCACGTCACCACCGCTAAGCTAAAGGAGGCTAATGTTGGGCTATAAAGGAACTACAGCACGGTCACATGACTTCACGTCACCACCGCTAAGCTAAAGGAGGCTAATGTTGGGCTATAAAAGGAACTACAGCACGGTCACATGACTTCACGTCACCACCGCTAAGCTAAAGGAGGCTAATGTTGGGCTATAAAGGAAAACACACAGATTTTAAACACACTTGATTTCAGAGGGAATGTGTTTTTAATGGCTTAAAGGTTTGGATTATTGTTCAGTAATAAACATAAACAGTACATTTTGATTTCATGGACACAACATTGATCGTTTATTGCTGAGTCATAAGGCAGACGAGGTTTCAGGTTTATAAAAGGAATGTATTCAAGAAAAATAAGACATTTTATTCTACCTCTGAAATCCCATTGGACCAGGAGATGCTGCCTTCAGGGACCAACACAGAAACACAACATATAGCAAAATGTAGAAAGTCACCCTGTGTTCATGCTACAGGAATAGCATCTCTCTCTTTAGCCATTTAGCCGTGTTATTGTGGTGTTTTCTCAACCTATACTTTATATATTTGGCACATAAGGTCATAGATGTTTGCTAGCGTTTTGCTATTTATGATCAACAATTCCTTCCAAAACACCTGATCTAACCGTGACTCGCTCCTACAAACTCATATGATCTGTGAATCATCCTTCATTGTCGTCTAAATACTGCAAAACACACACAAAAAGAAGCGTATTATTACATTTAATTGACAGAATAGTCATTATAAAGGACGCAGGTAATGTAGTTTATTCTGACATATTAGAGGAATAAACTTCATCACATGTGGCCTTCATGAAAGTACGTTTTTTGAAGTTTTCAGTCAAATCGGTCTGTTTTAAGTGCTTCATTTTAATCTTAACATTTAAACCGTTAATATATGTAATCTCTTTATTTCTCATTCTGCGCGCTCACTTGATTTTGCTCTATTTCTGTCCGGTTGACGTCACATTGCTTCAGGTATTAGAGACGGCTCACTTCTGATCTGAAGAACAGCTGCTTCAACAAAAAGCTAAACAAGAAATTGTGGAAAAAGAGTGAAATAAAAGGTCATTTAAAAACAAATACTAAGACATTTTGAGGGTCAATTCTTGTTTGGTACCAATTCTCTTTTAATTAAACCTGATCCTTTCATTATAAAGATATCTCCCCCTTTAATCAGCAGATATCTCCCTCTTTAATCAGCAGATATCTCCCTCTTTCTCCCCCTTTAATCAGCAGATATCTCCCTCTTTCTCCCCCTTTAATCAGCAGATATCTCCCTCTTTCTCCCTCTTTAATCAGCAGATATCTCCCTCTTTCTCCCCATTTAATCAGCAGATATCTCCCTCTTTCTCCCCTTTAATCAGCAGATATCTCCCTCTTTCTCCCCAGATATCTCCCTCTTTCTCCCCTTTAATCAGCAGATATCTCCCTCTTTCTCCCCAGATATCTCCCTCTTTCTCCCCCTTTAATCAGCAGATATCTCCCTCTTTCTCCCCAGATATCTCCCTCTTTCTCCCCCTTTAATCAGCAGATATCTCCCTCTTTCTCCCCAGATATCTCCCTCTTTCTCCCCCTTTAATCAGCAGATATCTCCCCCTCTCTCCCCCTCATGCCGTGGGGATCCAGACGCTCTTCCACTGCACGGCGTTCCTCCCCATCTCCTCCAGGATGGAGGGGTGAGTCCAGTCTCTCCCCCTTTGTCCCCCTTTCTGCTGGATGGAGAGCAGCAGTGTTTTCAGAGGAGAGCTGCAGGAGTGCTGGAGGAACTGACCTCCCTGAAGAGAACCGGAGAACCAGGGGGTTAATGTGGGGATCGAAAGGATGAATATGTGTTTTAGTAAAAGTAGGAATAATGTAGTCTTAGTAGAAGTAAAAGTCCTGGTTCAAAACGTTCCGGTGAAGCTCTTTAAACTGGCGATGATCGCTGAAGAATGATTAGACTGAGCATTCAACGGATAAATAAAATAAGATTTTATATGTACATATATAATATAAAAAATCTATATAAATGTATAAAATATAAAAGTATAAAAATATTCAAACTTACAATATAAAAATGTAAAAATAAAACAAATAAATTGAAAATTGAAATTGAAAAAAATAGAAATACAAATTATTTCTTAAAATATATATACATAAAAAGTCTAAATGCCCAAAAATATATATAAATATTTGTATCTAGTGCAGACAGTTCGTCCATCGTGAATCCAACGTTTCCAGCTCTCCACAAATATAAGAATAAAATAATAGATGAAATTGCCTGTTTAAGTGTGTGTGTGTGTGTGTGTGTATGTGTGTGTATTTGTGCTTGTGTGTGTATGTGTGTGTGTGTGTGTGTGTATTTGTGCTTGTGTGTGTATGTGTGTGTATTTGTGCTTGTGTGTGTGTGTGTGTGTTTACCTCAGCGCTGCCCCAGTACCAGATGGCCTTAATGACGCTGTGATTGGCCAGAGCGACCGTCAGCTGATCTTTATAACCAGTGATGATATTCACTAATCCTGCAGGAAGATCTGAAGCCTGGAGCACCTGAGGAAGAGGAGGAGGAAGAGGAGGAGGAAGGTGAGGAGGAAGAGGAGGAGGAGGAGGAAGAGGAGGAGGAGGAACATCAGTATTTACAGTTACACATACATTCTTTTATTTTGAAGGATGTCCCATCACCTACCTGAATGAAGGTCAGGGCAGGAAGTGGATTCTTCTCACTGGGGATCAAGATGACGGCGTTTCCAAAAGAGATAGCTGCTCCGAGCAGAGTGACCATAGAGAGGAGAGGGTTCTCATCAGGGAGGACGACTCCCACTACTCCCAGAGCCTCAGGGAGGGAGAGAGCAGAGCCAGAGAGGGGGAGAGACTGGGGGGGAGGGGGAGAGAGACAGAGAGGGAGAGATAGAGACCATGTTACTGAGAATCATCAGCATAGAGAGGAGCAGGGAGGACGTATTTCTGTGTTTGACCCTGAAGGCAGCATCTCCATGTCTCACCTTTGAAGTAAAAAGCTAATGTTGGGCTATAAAGGAACTACAGCACGGTCACATGACTTCACGTCACCACCGCTAAGCTAAAGGTGGCTAATGTTGGGCTATAAAGGAGCTACAGCACGGTCACATGACTTCACGTCCTCACCGCTAAGCTAAAGGTGGCTAATGTTGGGCTATAAAGGAACTACAGCACGGTCACATGACTTCACGTCACCACCGCTAAGCTAAAGGTGGCTAATGTTGGGCTATAAAGGAACTACAGCACGGTCACATGACTTCACGTCACCACCGCTAAGCTAAAGGAGGCTAATGTTGGGCTATAAAGGAACTACAGCACGGTCACATGACTTCACATCACCACTGCTAAGCTAAAGGGGGCTAATGTTGGGCTATAAAGGAGCTACAGCACGGTCACATGACTTCACGTCACCACCGCTAAGCTAAAGGAGGCTAATGTTGGGCTATAAAGGAACTACAGCACGGTCACATGACTTCACACGTCACCACTAAGCTAAAGGAGGCTAATGTTGGGCTATAAAGGACTACAGCACGGTCACATGACTTCACGTCACCACCGCTAAGCTAAAGGAGGCTAATGTTGGGCTATAAAGGAACTACAGCACGGTCACAAGACTTCACGTCACCACCGCTAAGCTAAAGGAGGCTAATGTTGGGCTATAAAGGGACTACAGCACGGTCACATGACTTCACGTCACCACCGCTAAGCTAAAGGTGGCTAATGTTGGGCTATAAAGGGACTACAGCACGGTCACATGACTTCACGTCACATGGAGAAATCCTATTGGACCAGGGAGATGATGCCTTCAGGGTCCAACACAGAAATACCACATCCCTGCACCACTGTATTGGATACACTTATATATAAAATAAATAAAAGCCTTACTGGAGTTCCTCCTTGCAGTTTGTCGCAGTAAGCCGCCCAATCATTGAGCCTGGCGATGCTAAGCTCCACCTCCTCGTCGGCCTTGTCCAATGAGAGGCCGGTCTGAGTGTTGATTGACGCACTTAAGTCCCGCCTCTTCGCCTCCAGGCCTTTAGCCAGAGAGAAGAGTGACTGAGCGCGTGCAGACGCACTCTTTTTCATCCAGCTGTAAGGACAGACGTTAAAATAAAATGTGTGTGTGTGTGTGTGTGTGTGTGTGTGTGTGTGTGTGTGTGTGTATGTGTGTGTGTGTGTGTAATAGTTTGTTTCTGGGTGTATTTGCTCTGATGACGACACTACGACCCTAATCTGCCCGGCAACAAGGTTACCCTGGTGACCTGCTGCATCTATGGGCCAGGCAGCTGGAGTTTCTGTCACTCAAGGGCACTTTTAGGCCAGATTTATAGGTACATTTGGTAACATAAAGGCATTGAGACAACGCTGACTAATTTTGCTACT
>CM062277.1:3291838-3306838 GCA_031216635.1 Dissostichus eleginoides
ATCACCGTTGGGGGGTACTGGGCTCCGGAAGGGGGGGGCGAGCAGGACTGGACCAACTGGGGAGCAGAGACAAACTAAACAATAAACAACACATTTTAGTTTTCTACTTTATTTCACTGATTTGTTGTTTTTTGAAAAATCTTTAAAGTTAAAAATACGTTTAAAAAAAGTTTCCATTTACTTATTAGGGACATTTTGTGTGTGTGTGTGTGTGTGTGTGTGTGTGTGTGGCCACCGTGGCCCCCTGCTGCTCTGCCTCCTGAACTGCAGCCTCCACCAGTCTCCGCTCCTCTTCACTCCTCAGACTCAGACTCTTCATCCCAGACATCCTGAGTCTGAGTCGAGACACCAGACGCTCCTGAACGCTTTCCTGCACACACAGCACCCAGTGCACCTGGGGGGGGGGGGGGATGCATTATTTGTACTGTCTATCAGGCAGAGAGGGCAAAAGTACACACATCCTTTACTCAAGTAGAAGTATAGATACTCGTGTTTAAAAATACTCTGGTGAAAGTAGAAGTACTGACTAAACTTCTTTACTCCAGTCAAAGTAAAGAGGCTTTGAAATGTACTTCAGTAAAAAGTACCCATAACTAGCAGCTGTTTTAAAGAGTACCTGACCTCCCTTTATATTAATAGAACAATAATGTCATTGTTAGCTAATGAATGTTTCCATGCTGAACAACGGCAACATGACAACGTTTTCATTGGTCCCTCTTCTTTAGAGAAGACCAGGAAATGATGGATACACGGATCGTGTTCAAATCAATAGGCACGCAATGACTCTAAATAATAATGATCACGCCACCAAACACACATTCAGACTAAAGGAACCAGCCTGTTTGGAACATGTGAGAAGTAGAAAGTACAGGTATTTGGGTTCAACATGTAAGAAGTAGAAAGTACAGGTATTTGGGTTCAACATGGAAGAAGTCAAAGTAAAAAGTGGTCAGAAAAATAATTAGTGGAGTAAAGTACTGATACCAGAAACATGTACTTAAGTACAGTGACGAAGTATTTGTACTCCACTACTTCCCACCTCTGCTATGTTGTACTGAACTGGGGAAGAGGCGTTTCGTTTCGCTGCTCCTATGGCGTCGAACCAGAAGGAGCTGAAACTCAGAGAGCTGGTTTCTTTAAGAGGTTCTTTTTTTTGTAAAGCACTTTTGAGTTCCATTTGGGGATGAGGAGTGGTGTTTAAATACAGTTGTATTGTTATATGATGGGATGTCTCACCTCCCTCCTCTCGTTGAAGACGTTCTGGACGATGGAGTCGACGGCGCTGTCGATGTCAGCCGACTCGAAGACGATGAACGGACATCGAGCTCCGAGGAGCGAGGAGACGGAGACGGAGACGCCGAGACCTGCCGTCGCTTTACAGAGCAGAACACCGTCCTTAATATAAATATAATATTAATCTGGGGTTAGGGGGAAGGGGCAGGAGGGGCTCCAATTCAGAATAAAAAATATATAAATACAATATATTTAGATCAACATATGAATTAAAAAAAGATACATAGAGCTCTTTCCTATCAGCATGTCTCCAGGAGTCTCCTGAGTCCACCTGTTGTTTCCGCTGAACGTGACGTAGCTGACGTTCTGATTCGCTGCCACTTTGGCGCCAAACGACGTGTCACTTCCTGTTAACACATTCAGAGCGCCGGCAGGAAGTCCAGCCGCCGAGAACAGCTCAGCCAATAGGAGCGCAGGAGGGGCGGAGCTAAGACCCGGCACCACGATCACTGAGTTACCTGGAAAACACAGATCTGAGTCTTCTTGTTGTTTTTGACAAATCTGTACATTTAAAGTTTGAAAAAGTCAATTTACAAAATTAAGGAACATTTTACCAACAGATGTTGTGTGCGTGTGTGTGTGTGTGTGTGTGTGTGTGTGTAAGTATATGTGTGTGAGTGAGTGCGTGAGTGAGTGCGTGAGTGTGAGTGAGTGTGTGTGTGAGTGTGTGTGTGTGTGAGTGTGTGTGTGAGTGTGTGTGTGTGAGTGTGTGTGTGAGTGTGTGTGTGTGTGAGTGTGTGTGTGAGTGTGTGTGTGAGTGAGTGAGTGAGTGTGTGTGTGTGAGTGAGTGTGTGTGAGTTTGTGTGTGTGTGTGTGTGTGTGTGTGAGTGTGTGTGTGTGTAAGTGTGTGTGTGTGAGTGAGTGCGTGAGTGAGTGCGTGAGTGTGAGTGAGTGTGTGTGAGTTTGTGTGTGTGTGTGTGAGTGTGTGTGTGTGTAAGTATGTGTGTGTGAGTGAGTGCATGAGTGAGTGCGTGTATGTGTGAGTGAGTGTGTGTGTGTGTAAGTATGTGTGTGTGTGAGTGTGTGTGTGTGTGTGTGTGTGTGTGTGAGTGAGTGTGTGAGTGAGTTTGTGTGTGTGTAAGTATGTGTGTGTGAGTGAGTGCATGAGTTTGTGTGTGTTTGTGTGTGTGTGTGTGAGTGCGTGAGTGAGTGTGTGAGTGTGTGTGTGAGTGCGTGTGTGTGTGTGTGTGTGTGTGAGTGAGTTTGTGTGTGTGTAAGTATGTGTGTGTGAGTGAGTGCATGAGTTTGTGTGTGTTTGTGTGAGTGCGTGAGTGAGTGTGTGAGTGTGTGTGTGAGTGCGTGAGTGAGTGTGTGAGTGTGTGTGTGTGTGTGTGTGAGTGAGTGTGTGAGTGAGTTTGTGTGTGTGTAAGTATGTGTGTGTGAGTGAGTGCATGAGTTTGTGTGTGTGTGTGAGTGCGTGAATGAGTGCGTGAATGAGTGCGTGAGTGAGTGCGTGAGTGCGTGAGTTTGTGTGTGTGTGTGTGTGTGAGTGCGTGCGTGAGTGCGTGAGTTTGTGTGTGTGTGTGTGTGTGTGTGTGAGTGAGTGCGTGTGTGTGTGTGTGTCTGTGTGTCTGTCTGTGTCTCTGTCTGTCTGTCTGTCTGTCTGTCTGTGTCTGTGTGTGTGTGTGTGTGTGGTGTGTGTGTGTGTGTGTGTGTGTGTGTGTGTGTTACCCATGGCGAGGGCTGGCAGCACTTTGGTCATCAGGTTATAGAGGGAGCAGTCATCAGAGACGACCACCAACACGACACCTGGAAGAGAAACACATTCAATATTCATATTTAAGTTTTAACAACTAGACATTTATATATAATCTTCATAATGATGTAACTCTGCAGGGAGGTCAAAGGTCAAGGATTTCTTAACTAATCCTATTGTTGTAGTTTGACATTTATATTGTTACTTGCAATTTTGTGCAATAAAAAACAAAATAAATATAAATAAACACAAGAGGATCAAATTAAAATGTCCAATTTAATATTAAATAAAATAGTAAAAATATGTTTATGAAGTTTAATTAAAATGTTCAGTCAAAAAGACACGGAAATAGAATACAAAATGTTTATAAACAGCGAATTTAAAGTAAAATGTTAATAAATACAAAGAAAATATAAGAAAAATATTAAAAAACACAAGAATCTTAGAAAAGAATTCAAAATAAAATTAAATAAAAACATGTATAGAAATAAAACTAATTAAAGTAGGAATGTACAATAAAAGATAAAAGTGTGAACGTGCACAAAGTACTACAATTTAAACATGTATATCAATATATATATACAGTTGTAAGTTTTTAGTAGTATCACATTTATTGTGTTTTATGGTTCAGTGATTTGACTCTTTCTGTTTCTTTATACCTTGTTTTTAATGATGTTCCTCATTTATTGTCATTTTCTGTCATACTTTGGGGCTGCGTCAAGCATAGAGATATCTATAGGTAAAGTTATTATTGCTCTAAATACACACGGTTTGACAGGTGTTCCCATCTCATCCCCTAGCAGCCTCACCCAGGGGGGTCCAGCTGGGCATCAGAGCGTCTCGGAGCTGAGCCCAGCTGCTGTAGAACTGCAGGAGTCTGATGAGGGAGGGGGGGGCGCAGGCGGCCTCACACACATCACACACCTCCGACACACACACTGCGTGCTGCCCGAGCACCCCCACCATCCTGAGGGATCAGACACAGGTCACAGGTAGAGTTACACACACATCTGAGCAAACATTAACACAGTTACAGAAGGTAAATGCAATAACAACGGTTTTACGTTAAGATATAGAACATTATTTACATCGGTTTATACCAAAACAATACGTAAAGTATACTATTGCAAAGTCCCCCCAGTTAACGGGAGAAACACCCCAGTTAAAGGTCCCGTGTCATGGCCATTTCTACTGATCATGATTCCATTGTTGAGGTCTACTAGAATAGATTTACATTGTTCAATGTTCCAAACTCACATTGGTTTCTCATACAGCATCTCTGTATAGTATGTGTATTCACTCTCTGTCCTACACGGCTTGTTGGAGCTCCTGCCCCCCCTCCCTGTCAGCCCAGTGTGCTCTGATTGGTCGGGACGTTGTGAGGCTCGCTGCTCAGCGAGCCGGCTTACTGGTGTGGTTTCCGGGTCGTCGATATTGTGAAAACAATAAGTGTGGCTTGATATTGAGGAAGAAAAAGGTTTATAAACGCTGTGAGAATGGGTCTGCGGAGAGCATTCCTCCACCACCCCAACTCGTCTATTACCAACCAGGGAGCTCTATGCAAGTCAATGGGACTCCCTGTTAGTTGAAAATGTACGCTAAAGTTCCTGGTGTGTGAGGAGCTCCGCGGATTGGTCCATTTTGGTTCCGGGAAGAAACAAATGGAAAAAGAGAAATCCCCAACGAGGCGTTCTGGGGCAGCATAGACAGGTCTTTCCTGTGTTAGAGTTTTACTCCCTACAGGGTGCACTTTGAGGGTTTGTGACTCTGCAGACCGTTTACATGCAGAAAAACCTTCATAACACAAGGGGACGGGTAATAACCGGACAAGCATGACATGGGACCTTTAATAATAAACTTAATAACATTTATTTATAGAGCACCTTTCATGCTTGACGCAGCCCAAAGTGCTTTTACAGAGTATGACAAAAAAGGAAGGGGAAACCCCTGCTAATGGAGAATAGATGTTGTGTGCATTAAAAAGATAATACATTTACAACATAGTTAGTCCAGATGCTGGAACATGCATGCGTCTACGAATAAGAAGAAGATGGATCCAGGTGGATGTCAACCTAACGGAGTATTCCAACCCAGTCTCACAAAAACACGTGTAACAGCTACGTCGTTGGTCCACCGGGCGAAACGTAGTATATTCACAAATAACCCTCTCAAGACGTGGATTCAATATTTTGTAAAAAAAAAACATGGAGCTCAAATCATCTTCGTAATATCTATCAAACTATGATTCTACTCATCCACTGGACGTGGATTCTAAAAGTACAATATACACTTCTCGCTAGAAATGTAATCAAAAAGCATTTTAACGGACAAACTCTCCTACAATTTAGGATTTTCCACTACAAATAAATCGGGTGTCCGCCATGTTTTTTTTTTCACGCTGGGAAAGTTTGCGATCACGAGACACGGACACCGGTCATTAGAAATGAATAGGAAAACATATTGTACCCATGTCCAGCTTGAGAGGGTTATTTGTGAATACACTACGTTTTGCCCTGTGGACCGACGTAGCTGTGACACGTTGCTTTGTGAGACTGGGTTGAGTATTCAAGGGTTTTAGTGTTTTATTTTAAATAAGTAAACGGTACCTGAGCATCACTTTGGCTCTCTGGGAGCAGCTCAGCTCACTCCAGGATTTAAAGCCGATCACAGAGGAGGAAGAACAAACTGAGACATCTTCATCATCTGCAACCATTACACTGCACAGCTGAGCACCTGAGAGGAAGAGGAGGAGGAGGAAGAGGAGGAGGAAGAAGAGGAAGAGGAGGAGTCTGTGTTTATACTTTTACACTCATTAATATTGGCCAACAGCACACACACTTGTTATTGATCGTCACGGTAATCGTCTCATGGGTAGAAAGGTAATGAAACTGAGGAAGTGTTTCTGTCGTCTCTCACCTTTACAGTCCGTCAGCGAGCGGCTCGGTCTATCTGCTGGAACCACTAACTTCCCATCGATGAAGAAACCCAGAGAACGAGAGTGATGGTCCAACCAGGCCTGAGAGGACAGACCATAAGAATCACAATCAGAGGGTGTGGATGAACTAGTCATTTAAATAAACTCCTATAACATATATCCATGCTGTCCTTTCTGTCTGAGACACTTCCAGGTTTGCATGTTCCAATCCAATCCAACTTTATTCATACAAAACAACAGAGTTGACCAAAGTGCTGTTCATCAATAAATATATAAAAACCGATAGGACAAAAACCAGATGTAAAAACACGAGATAATAAAACCATCGGTCTGCAAAAGCACTCATTTTATAAGAGGAGGGTCCTTAGGAAGGCAGTGTGATATTTGGATACTGATAAATGTTATATTTACTGTGCAGACCATAATAATACATGAACAGTCACATTTCTCAAGAAAACTCAGAATTCAAAATGTATTTTAAAACAAATGTAGTCAGAATTCCGAAAAAACCAAATTCTATAAAAAGTTAAAATAAAAAAAATTATACAAAAAAAAGACAGAATAAAAAAAGTTCTGAAAAAAGTGAGAAATCAAAAAAAAAGAGGAAGAATTCTGAAAAGACCCACATTTTATTAAAAAGTCAAAATTCTAAGAAAAATTCAACATTCTCAATTATTTTTCAAAAATGTATAAAAAATATCAATATTCTAAGAAAAAAGTCAATGGAGACTCGGTGACGTCACAGAGCAGATCTGCTCGGTGACGTCACAGAGCAGATCTGCTCGGTGACGTCACAGAGCAGATCTGTTTACTTTACTTCTCCATTTTTTCAGTTGTGACTTTTTTATTTTTCGGATTTTTAAACTTTAATAAGTTTGACTTTTTTTTAAGAATTCTGACACTTTATTACGATTTTTCTTTTTCTTACTTTCTCAGAATTTTGACTTTTTTCTTAGAATATTGATATTTTTTATACATTTTTGAAAAAGAATTGAGAATGTTGAATTTTTCTTTGAATTTTGACTTTTGAATAAAATGTGGGTTTTTTCAGAATTCTTCCTCTTTTTTTTGATTTCTCACTTTTTTCAGTTTTGTGACTTATTTTTAGAATTTTAACTTTTTTCAGAACTCCTTTTTTTTTCTGTCTTTTTTTGTAGACATTTTTTTTATAGAACTTTTTTTTTTTGGAATTCTGACTACATTTAAAAAAAAAACATTTTGAATTTTTTCTGAAATATAACTTTTTCTTATAATTTTGACCTTTTTTATATATTAGGAATTCTGACTTTTTGGGAGAAATTTGACTTTCTCAGGGTTCAGTATCTTGCCCAAAGACACATCGACATGTTGTCTGACGGGCTGGGATCGAACCAACAACCTTCTGGTTTAAAGACGCACTCCCTCAGCCACAGTTTCACTCTCTGCTATATAACATGTGCAATATTATTATTATTATTAACAATGTTCTATAATAAGGTGTGATTACGTATCTGCCACTACGGTTGTTGCACTACTAAATACAGTTAATATTTACATGAATGATGTGAGCGTCTGTGTTTCCTGTAGATATCTAATTGCTCTTCTTACTGTGAGTGTACAGTTTGATTATCATGCTGCTGAGTTTATGTATTTCTGTAACTCTGGCACAACTATTTCCTTCGGGATAAATAAAGTCCTATCTTATCTTATCTATCTTATCTTATCTTATCCATGCTGTCCTTTCTATCTGAAACATTTCCAGGTTATGAGCCACGCTCTCTTGTGATTGGTCAGTGAGACCCCTCCTCTAAATAAAGAAGATAAAGAAATGAGTCAACGAATTACAGAAGAGCAAAGTACACAAACACCAACTCATCTCCAGTCAGGGAGTACTTTCACTCAAGTAGTGTACTTAATTACATTTCTGAGGTACTTGTACTGTACTTGATTCTGAAATGGACCAATCTGCACAATGAATACTTTTACTGTCGCTACTTTCACTATATGTTGATGAGAATACTTTTCTACTTTGACTTGAGGAACATTTTGAATGCAGGACTTTTACTGAAACAGAGTATTCCTACACTCTGGTACTTCTACTTTTACTCAAGTACAAGATCTGAGTACTTCTACTTTTACTCAAGCACAAGATCTGAGTACTTCTACTTTTACTCAAGGACAAGATCTGAGTACTTCTACTTTTACTCAAGTACAAGATCCGAGTACTTCTACTTTTACTAAAGTACAAGACCTGAGTACTTCTACTTTTACTCAAGTACAAGATCTGAGTACTTCTACTTTTACTGAAGTACAAGATCTGAGTACTTCTAGCTCTGAGTCGCATGTTAGTCTTGTGAGTTACACTTAATGAACTTCACATGCTTCACATGTAGCAACAGCACAAAGTACAAGTTAAACTCCTGCATTCAAAAGTAAAAGTACACAAAAGTATGAGCATCAAAATATAGTTAAAGTACCAAAAGTATAAGTACTGCACAATCATGAATATGAAATGAGTTTGTTATGATGATTGATCATTAAAGTGTTATCACAGCTGGTGAAGGTGCAGCTAGTTTGAATGACTTTATATTCTGGATATCTGAACCTATCATTACATGTTCTGTATATAAAAACTCTCAGATAAAGGTAGTGGAGTATAAAGTACAATAATGGCTTCTGAGATGTAGAGGAGTAGAAGTACAATGTAGCATAACATGGAAATACTCAGGTACAGTCATTGTAATTAAGTACAGTACTTGAGTAAATGTACTTTCTCACACTGAGCAGTGAGTAACACATGCTTATATTTGACAGTTTGCAGAATAATAAAGTTGAATCACGACCACAGCTGTTCTTCTCCTCTTCTGCAGGATAAGGTGCATATGTACCTGTGCAGTGTGAGTATTAGGTGTGTATACAGTAACTAGTATTAGGTGTGTATACTGTAAGTTAACTATACTTGTGCATTAGTAGTATTAGGTGTGTATACTGTAACTTTACTATAGTTGTGCATTAGTAGTATTAGGTGTGTAGGCCTATACTGTAACTATACTTGTGCATTAGTAGTATTAGGTGTGTATACTGTAACTTTACTTGTGTATTAGTAGTATTACATTACATTACATGTCACTTGTTAGACGCTTTTATCCAAAGCGACTTACATACTCAATACTGTGGACAATCCCCACAGGAGCAATTTGGGGTGAAGGGACACAACGACATGCTGACTGCAGTGGGGTTTGAACCTGTGACCCCCTGATCCCAACACCTACACACAATCCACTGCACCACACGCCTATTAGGTGTGTATACTGTAACAGTACTTGTGTATTAGTAGTATTATTCAGTGTGTATTCACCTGTGCAGTGTTAGTAGTATTCGGTGTGTATACTGTAACTACTATCAGTAGTATTCGGTGTGTACTCACCTGTGCAGTGTTAGTAGTATTCGGTGTGTATACTGTAACTAGTATCAGTAGTATTCGGTGTGTACTCACCTGTGCAGTGTTAGTAGTATTCGGTGTGTATACTGTAACTAGTATCAGTAGTACTCGGTGTGTACTCACCTGTGCAGTGTTAGTACTGGAGGCACCCTCCGGTCCGGACTCCATGCTGTGAAAGAGCTCGTGCACAGTATTCTTGGTGCTTCCAGCCATAACAACAGCAGCAGATCTAAGAGAGCTCCGTGTGTCCTGTGAGGCGTTCAGGGTCTTTCTTTCACTCTGAAGCTTGTTCAGAACCTGCAAGAAATAAGTGAAGAGCCGAGTCTGGAGGACATGTGACAGGAGGAGGGTCTTCTTCCTCTGATGGGCTCTATGGGAGGAGGAGACCACAGAGGAGACCACACCGCCATCTACTGCACCGGAGCGGAGCACACATAAACAATTAACATTATGAAAAATAAATAAATAAAAAATAATTATAAAAAATGTTTTCTTTTTTTCCTTTTAACGCTAATTTATTTCAATTTGAGATGTTTATATTTTGGATTGTTCATTTCTACTCTTTTAATTTATCTTATGTACAATGCCTTGTCTTTTTATGCTGCTGCAATGCAAACATTTCCCAAATTGGGATCAATAAAGTACTTCTTATCTTATCTTATTATTACCTTATGCTTCTGGAGAGATATTAAGCTGTCTTTGCTGCTGATGAGGAACACAGGTATTCTGATTATTCTGATATAAAAAAATGTCAATCAATGTGTTGACAGAAGGTTCCACCACAGCTGCTGTGCTCCACACGGAGGCATTTTGTAGAAGGACCAAAATAACAAGCACCGTTTGCGCATGCGCAGTGCTCACAGGGAAGTGCGGAACATATTGGTGCGTCTTTTTTTCCAGTATTGGGCTGAAATCAGAAGAACTGCGGATCTGTTGGGGTGTGAGGCTCGTGCACCCTGAGCACGTGACCCCCCCCCCCGGAGAGGACTCACCTGAGCGACCCTCACCTGGACCATGCCCCGGAGGAAGGTGAGCAGCGCGAGGACATCACGTCATCGATCACCAATAACACGACTTACTGTAAATACTCTGCTCACTGTAGTGCACGTTAGAGAGGGTTCATGGTGTTTAATGCTGACATTACGCGGGTTGGATACAGGCTGGACTAGCGTTGTACTAGATCGCATAAGATATACTTTATTGATGCCAAATTGGGGTTGTTGTTGTCATTACAGCTGCATAGATACACATTGCACATGAATGCGAGGTCAATAATAATACAAATAAAGTAATAATAATGATACACTTTACTTATATAGCACCTTTCATGCTTAACGCAGCCCAGAGTACAGATACATATCATTTCTTTGACATGTTAGGGGTTTTGATAGGCTGGACTAGCATTAAGTACAGTGCCTTTTATTCTGTGTATTTATATCCCAAATTAGGAATTGTTGTTGTCCTTACGGCAGCATGGATAAGACATTGCACATACATTACTGTAGAGGTCAATAATAATACAAATAAAGTCAAGATATACATAACAGCAGTAGATGATAAACAATAATGTGAATTATCCTTCAATAATTAAGGATAATTGACATTTATATACATTTAAATGTCACTTAAAACCGTAACTATTCTGCTCACTGTAGTGTACATTATAGAGGGTATATGGTGTGTAATTATGACACTATGCGGGTTTAATACAGGCTGGACTAGCGTTATATACTCTGCCTTTTATTCTGTGTTTTTGTATATCATGGATCCCATATTGGGTTTGTTGTTGTCATTACAGCAGCATGGATAAGACATTGCACACGAATTAGAGGTACATAATAATGAAGATATACATATGAGAAGTACAAGATAAACACAATATGCAAAACAGAGAGAATACATATCAACAATGAAGGATAATGTACCTTTATATACATTTAAATGTCACTTAGTAGTAGTAGTAGTAGTAGTAGTAGTAGTAGTAGTATCTTTATTGTATTTGTATATTTATATTGTGTAAGATAAGATGCAGAATAAATAAGGTTTTCATGTAAAATACTCTATAAATTATATATCCTTCTGTATTGAAATAATAATATTTATTCCCAGTTTTGCAAACCGTAACTATTCTGATACCTCTAGTGTAATTATAAAGAGTATATTGTTTTTTGTTTAATGCTTATATAATGGGGGTTTGATATAGGCTGGACTAGCGTTATGTACTCTGCCTACTACTCTGTGTATTTGTATATTTAGGATTGGATAAGATATACTTTATTGATCCCAAATTGGGGTTGTTGTTGTCATTACAGCAATAACATTAATAGAGCATACATGGATGGATGCTTACATGACTACACCTGTTGCTCATCAGGGTTAATCATTCATGCCCTACCTGGAAACCAAAAGGACATACAACTTCTTGATGTTATACATTTTAATATTGTACAAACATCATCAACAACTATCAGACATTATCATTCCCCCTCATCGGCAACATGATCGTACAATATAAGAACCATTGCTTTCAAATTACAGCAATTTAATACTGGGGAATTATTGACTTTAAAGGTCACCTATCATGCTATTTTTAGGCAATAGCATAGGTCTCAGATATATACAACTATATAAAAAACATGTCTATGAAGTGTTTTGCTCCAAACACCAAACAGATCCCCCATTCTAGCCATGCCTCATATCCCTCTATTTCACTTCCTGTTTCAAAAGTGCTGATTCTGGGTATAAAGCTTTAAAAATAAAGAGGAGGGGTCTGAGCTCATGCGGGACCCGGCAGCTACTGTCTAAACTAAATGCTGCCGTGATGAAACGCCATATCATGGATTATCAAGGAGTATTTCTGAAACAGTATGGAGCTCAAAGGCTTTCTCTCTTGCCGGTTATACCACAAGGTGAGTTCCTTTTTACTTCCTGCTTCTTCACACACATGCTCTCCAGTACAGGTTAGCTCTGAGTGTTAGCGATGCTAATGTAAACACCGACCATATTACGTCCAAAACAGTCGGGCATTGTTTCTGATAGCAACGTTTCTGATAGGGCCGTGGGTCCGCATTTCAGATATTACGTCATATCGGACGCAAATCTGGATCAGCTCCGTTGGTCCCCCGTTTTTAGAGATTTGGGTACGGAGGAAAAGAGAGAGGGTTTTATTTTCTGACGCTGCGTGAGTTCCCCGACACACCGGGGACACACCGGGGACACACCGGGGACACACCGGGGACACACCGGGGACACACCGGGGACACACCGGGGACACACCGGGGACGCACCGGGGACACACCGGGGACACATGTTGATGTAGAGAAGACATCAAAAAGTGCATTTTGCATGATAGGAGACCTTTAAGTGTTCAAGGAATTGTATAAGTTAATGTAAATCATTTAAACATGTAATATTTTATATTTTGTGTATTATATATATAATTGTAAAATACTCTATAGGTATTTATGCTTCATTATTGATATGTATTCTCTGTTTTGCATATTGTGTTTATCCTCTACTGCTCATATGTACATCTTTATTGTTTTCATTTACCTCTCATTTACGTGCAATGTCTGCTGTGTAGATAGATAGGTACTTTATTGATCCCTAGTTGGGACATTAACTAGTTACAGCAGCATTGTGTTCTCAAATTCAAATCTTACAACCTTTAAAGGTGGAATAAACATATAAAATGAACTGAAATAACAATAAAAACAATAACATCAAGTATATATACAGTATAAAGGACATGAACCACACAGAATACTTTATATAACATGTTCTGGATAAGTTAGACTGTCCTATAGAAGACCCATATATTACAGTAGCAGATATATATAGTATTTAAATATAAATACAGTTGTGTAAAGTAGCTGCAAAATGTTATAGTAATGGAGAGGGAGGATAAAATAATAAATCAGTATATATATTCTTTATTGTTTGAAGGTGCGTGTGTTTATCACGTCCTCGCGGGAGAAGAGCTTTATATTTGGGGCGTTTTTAATGAATTTAGGTCATATTTTCCTCCTCGCTAACGGCAGCTCTGACTGTTCAAAAAGGAACAAGCTGTTCCCGGGGCCGGAGCGACGCGTCATCACCAAAACAACACTGTGATTGGACGGGAGCTGGACTAGCCATACGCTGATTGGTCCCACTCTCTCAAAGCCCGCCCCCTACGTGTTGTGATTGGTTGAATGTAAAAGAGGTGCAGTTGTTATGAAGTTGTCAAATACAGTTTAACATGCTGTAGCGTAGTGATATTTAATCTGCTTTTTCATCACTTTTATCAATTTAAATACTATTTAAATTTCCTTATGAGTAATAAATGGTAATATTATCACGCTGTGTTTGCATGATTAAAGAGATATTTGCTTTTGTCGATCTAAAACCAAAGATAATCTGTTTAATATGACTAAAACAGGAACTCTCAATATTTATTAGGCTGACAAAAGTATTTCCTGCCATTAAAAGAAACTTGAATTAGTAGGCTATCTTTTAGTACTATTTAAATGTCCTTATAAGTAATACATTGTAATATTATCAGCATGTTTTTGCACGATATACCTATAATTTGCATAAAGCACGGACTAACAGAGGGTTTTATAATTAATAATCCTTATTATTTCAGTTATTTTCTATTCCTATATGTTTATTATTACTTTTCCTAATAACTGCACTTGTTCTATATATGTAGATAGCTTAAAACTACATTTTATACATGATTTAGCTCCCTTAATTTGTATTTTCTATGTTTCATTCTCATGTTATTAGGTTTAAACCGCAGTGTTTTACCTATTTACCCCCAGGGATATCACAATAATCATTTATTCATTATAGCTTTTGTGGTTCCCTGCTTTTAGTGCAATAACTGAATCATACACACATTATTTTGTCACGACAATCCACATTTTGGTAGCCTCAGTATCAGGTATTAGAGATGTTTATTAAAAAGGATGTATAGGATGGTCTCTGAATGTATTTTTCTGTTGAACGCAAATGGCATGTTGTCTCCCCCTCGCCCCTCCCCCACTCAGATGATTTTAGGGGGGGTGAACCTCCCTTATCAGTCTCCCCACTTTCATTCCGAGTGGAGGCAGAAAGCAGCTGATATCTGGACAAATCAGGCAGAAACAGCAGTTTTTCGGACCCTTTTCTTAGTTGAATGTCTTAATTGGTCGCTTTGAGTAATAGCTGTTAGAGTTAATTGACAGTAAATTAGAGATTTACGTGGAAAGATGCGTTCACGTGTTGTGGTAAATTGGCGTTAAGTGTACAGTAGATGCGTTATTGTGTGTGTGTGGCGGAGCGTTATGATGCCGATTAGGATTATTTTGTAGTATTTATTGACAAGTGTAGAACCGGAAGAGAGAGAGAGGGGGGTGGTCCTCCCTCAGGATGGGGTCTTTATTGAATTATCCGCTGGTAAAAAATAATAAAAATCAGTCATCTTTTTTTATTTATTTCCCACGATTTCTCTGATTGTTGTTGTTCTTTTGTTGTTGTTGATGTTTTCTGTTGTTCTCCGTGATATCAGAGGACCACCGGCAGCAGCTCGGACGGGACGGAGGACTCGGACTTTTCCGCCGATCTCGAGCACGCCGAAGCTCTCGGGAGCGCGCACAGACGCAGCAGCACGCGCCTGACACGCGCCTCACT
>CM062277.1:3311838-3331838 GCA_031216635.1 Dissostichus eleginoides
GTATCTAACAGGAACACTGGTTAATAATAAACAGAGAACTCATACTGCCTGTGCTGCAGCACCTCTTTTCACCCTCTGTCTGAAACCAGAGCCCAGTCTGCTCTGATTGGTTAGCTGGCCGGCTCTGTTGTGATTGGTCAACCAGCTTAGAGATGTCCCGCCCCTTTAGCCTATCACCTATGTGTTGGAGCGCTAGCTAACTCACCTCTTCAGAACTGCTTTTAATCTGTAATTAATGTTATGTTTTATATATTTTAGATGTGTTTTTTTTATTATTATTATTACGATTATTATTTTTTAATGAATTTTTAATCTCTAAGTGTCTTTGAGTTTCAAGAAAAGCGCTCTAGAAATACAATGCATTATTATGATTAGCCAATAGGAGACCCAGTCCAATGGAGGCGTTTCAGGCGGGGGAGGGGGAGTGTGTGGGAGATAACACACACATTTTAGCCTTTGCAGACCATTTACATGCACTAAAACCTATAGAACACACTACAGGAGAGGGAACACATAGAGCCTCTGCAAACAAATGTACATTGAATACAAGAATGTGTTATTTCTGCTGGTTAAAATATATACAAATGAGACGAAAATGTTCATTTCAGACGTAAAATGTAAAAAAACATTTCTGTTTTTTTTTTGCCTGTGTGTCCTCAGGCTCCGTCAGACCGTCAGCTGCGCTACAAAGAGAAAGTGACGGAGCTGAGGAGGAAGAGGAACCCTAGCATCAATAAGGAGCAGAAGGACAAGCAAGGGGTAAGAGAGGAGAGGAAGTAAAGAGTTACAGGGAGTAATATACCGTTTGTTAAAGGGTTACAGCAAAGTGAATGTAAAACAGTCCCTGGACTCTCTCCTTCTCTCGGTCTGTGAGTTGATGTTAAATTGATTGCATTGATGTGACTGCTTATAGTCCCTTTATCCTCCTTAGCTTAGCAACAGTGTGTTATCGAGTATTAACAACCTCTTAAATGTCTTAATTGACCAATCAGAATCAGGTATTCAACTAAGCAGTGTCATAATGTTCAATAAAGCATTTTTTGAAGTTATCATCGTCTCGTGTCGGACACCCTCACTTGACTTCAGGTGGCTTCAGAAAATGTACTTTAAAGAGTCCTCTCCTGCTGATGTTCAGGTGTATATCAGTATGTAGTGTCTCTACTTTAAAGAGTCCTCTCCTGCTGATGTTCAGGTGTATATCAGTATGTAGTGTCTCTGCTTTAAAGAGTCCTTTCCTGCTGATGATCAGGTGTATATCAGTATGTAGTGTCTCTACTTTAAAGAGTCCTCTCCTGCTGATGTTCAGGTGTATATCATTATGTAGTGTCTCTACTTTAAAGAGTCCTCTCCTGCTGATGTTCAGGTGTATATCAGTATGTAGTGTCTCTACTTTAAAGAGTCCTCTCCTGCTGATGTTCAGGTGTATATCAGTATGTAGTGTCTCTACTTTAAAGAGTCCTCTCCTGATGATGTTCAGGTGTATATCAGTATGTAGTGTCTCTACTTTAAAGAGTCCTCTCCTGCTGATGTTCAGGTGTATATCAGTATGTAGTGTCTCTACTTTAAAGAGTCCTCTCCTGCTGATGTTCAGGTGTATATCAGTATTTAGTGTCTCTACTTTAAAGAGTCCTCTCCTGCTGATGTTCAGGTGTATATCATTATGTAGTGTCTCTACTTTAAAGAGTCCTCTCCTGCTGATGTTCAGGTGTATATCAGTATGTAGTGTCTCTACTTTAAAGAGTCCTCTCCTGCTGATGTTCAGCTGTATATCAGTATGTAGTGTCTCTACTTTAAAGAGTCCTCTCCTGCTGATGTTCAGGTGTATATCAGTATTTAGTGTCTCTACTTTAAAGAGTCCTCTCCTGCTGATGTTCAGGTGTATATCAGTATGTAGTGTCTCTACTTTAAAGAGTCCTCTCCTGCTGATGTTCAGGTGTATATCAGTATGTAGTGTCTCTACTTTAAAGAGTTCTCTCCTGCTGATATTCAGGTGTATATCAGTATGTAGTGTCTCTACTTTAAAGAGTCCTCTCCTGCTGATGTTCAGGTGTATATCAGTATGTAGTGTCTCTACTTTAAAGAGTCCTCTCCTGCTGATGTTCAGGTGTATATCAGTATGTAGTGTCTCTACTTTAAAGAGTCCTCTCCTGCTGATGTTCAGGTGTATATCAGTATGTAGTGTCTCTACTTTAAAGAGTCCTCTCCTGCTGATGTTCAGCTGTATATCAGTATGTAGTGTCTCTACTTTAAAGAGTTCTCTCTCCTGCTCCAGGACCACCGTCAGAGTCTGGGTTCGAGTCGTGAGCCGCTGCTGGAAAACATCACGAGTGATTACGATCTGGAATTGTTCCGGAAAGCCCAGGCACGTGCATCGGAGGATCTTGTAAGAGAGAAAACTCATCCTCACCTCGCTCCCTTACCCCCTTACCCCCTTACCTCCTTACCTCCTTGCCTCCTCCCCCCTTTCTGCATCACTCCTCTTCTTCTCTGTTTCAGTCAGCACAGCCTCCTCTGCAGCCTCAGGAGGAGTCTGACATATTTTTGGTAGTTTGGACGATCACTTCCTGTTACTCTGTGTTTGCTTTTCTCTGTTGTGACTCATTCTGAAACCAAGGTGTTGTTATTTACTCTAAACAATCACAGAGATGTGTGTTAGGCGGTTATATACACATGACTTTATAGAAAATGTGTGATTTATAAGATGATATAGCTTTCAGATACACATAAAAGCTGTGTTATGGTTTAAATGGCATTGTTTGTGCAATCAGGCGTACTCTATACATTCAGGACAATCAATATATTTCAGTCAGGCATTTTAATCGTTCTTTCTCCCTACAAAGTAAAGCCATTTTTAAAGAAATAAAGATAATTATATATCAGTAACCTTTTATATGAAATATAAATAATGACTAGTTTCATTAAAATAACATGATTCAAGTCAAAGAATCACAAAAATTGCAATATTTTAACATCATCTTATTATAGTATATTATTTTTAATTAAATTGTATTATACTATATTATTTTATTTTAAATTATATTTAATGATATTATATTATTTCAAATTATATTTTATTATATTATATTATTTTTAAAATATATTATATTATTTTAAATTAAATTATATTACATTATTTTACATTAAATTATGTATTATTATATTATTTCAAATAAAATTATATTATTTTATATTAAATGAAATTGTATTTTATTATATGAAATTATATTATATTAAATTATATTATATTATGTTTGCCACTGGGAACAGCTTAGAAAATCCTACATTAAATCCTATCTTGATCTAAAGCGTTTCCCTATCTGTTCCTCGGTCTCATCCTCCATCCTGATATTCTTTATCTTTGTGTGGCTTGCTGCCTCCTCTGAGGTTTATCTCTGGTTCACATGATCCTCTTCCCTGAATAACTAGGATCCTCTCTCCTCCTCTTCCTCCTCCTCTCCCTCCTCTTCATCAGGAGAAGCTGCGTCTGAGTGGCCAGGTTTCGGAGGGAAACAACATGATAAAAACCATCGTTTTCGGCCGTTATGAGTTGGACACCTGGTACCATTCGCCGTATCCGGAAGAATACGCCCGTCTGGGGCGGCTCTATATGTGTGAATTCTGCCTGAAATACATGAAGAGCCAGACCATTCTACGCAGGCACATGGTGAGGCAGCTCTTTACTCACTTTAAAGAGTACTCTCCTGCTGATGTTCAGGTGTATTTCAGTATGTAGTGTCTCTACTTTAAAGAGTTCTCTCCTGCTGATGTTCAGGTGTATGTCAGTATGTAGTGTCTCTACTTTAAAGAGTTCTCTCCTGCTGATGTTCAGGTGTATATCAGTATGTAGTGTCTCTACTTTAAAGAGTCCTCTCCTGCTTTTGTCCAGGTGTATATCAGTATACTTTAAAGTATACAGTATATAAAGAGTTATGCTGTTCTTTAAAGTTTCTCTCGACTGTGGAGGTGATTTATTTTCATGAAAGTCAGACTACAGACTCTGATGGAGACAGATTGAAGCTGTGGAGTGAAAATGGACGTTGACAGAATATAAATCTGAGTGTATGACTCTAACCTGACTATCTCTCAGCCTCAGGATACTCAGAACTGTAATCCTGGACCAAGCAGACTCTATTGAGAGAGACTGAATCACTTCTGATAGACTCTGTCTCTATAGAGGGAGAGCAACTGAAGACAGACTGAGCGTCATGCTTCTGAGCCTACAGGTCAAAACCAATAAAAGGCCACATTTAAAACACCAGCTGGATGTTTTGGAAAAAATATGTGATTGTGATTAATTTGACTGACGTAGATTCAACATATTGGCAAGAATGATCAAAGTCAACTTTAGGGAGGGAGGGGAGAGAGGGGAGAGAGGGGAGAGGGAGGGGGGAGAGAGAGAGAGAGGAGAGGGGAGGGAGAAGGTGGAGAGAGTGGGGAGAGAGGGGAGAGAGAGGAGGGGAGAGAGAGGAGGGGAGAGAGTGGAGAGAGGAGTAGAGAGGGGAGAGAGAGGAGGGGAGAGAGAGGAGGGGAGAGAGTGGAGAGGGGAGAGAGAGGAGGGGAGAGAGCGGAGGGGAGAGAGAGGAGGGGAGAGAGGAGGGGAGAGAGAGGAGGGGAGAGAGTGGAGAGAGGAGGGGAGCGAGTAGAGAGGGGAGAGAGAGGAGGGGAGAGAGAGGAGGGGAGAGAGAGGAGAGAGGAGGGGAGCGAGTAGGGAGGGGAGAGAGTGGAGAGAGAGGAGGGGAGAGAGAGGAGGGGAGAGAGTGGAGAGAGGAGAGAGAGGAGGGGAGAGAGAGGAGGGGAGAGAGTGGAGAGAGGAGGGGAGCGAGGAGAGGAGGGGAGAGAGTGGAGGGGAGAGAGTGAGGAGAGAGGAGGGAGAGGGTGGAGAGAGAGGAGGGGAGAGAGTGGAGGGGAGAGAGTGGAGAGAGGAGAGGGGAGGGAGAGGGTGGAGAGAGAGAGGAGGGGAGCGAGTAGAGAGGGGAGAGAGGGGAGAGAGAGGAGGGGAGAGAGTGGAGAGAGGAGAGAGGAGAGAGTAGAGAGGGGAGAGGGGAGAGGATGAGAGGATGAGAGGATAACGGATGAGAGGATGAGAGGATGAGAGGATAACGGATGAGAGGATGAGAGGATGAGAGGATAACGGATGAGAGGATGAGAGGATGAGAGGATGAGAGGATAACAGATGAGAGGATGAGAGGATAACAGATGAGAGGATGAGAGGATGAGAGGATGAGAGGATGAGAGGATAACAGATGAGAGGATGAGAGGATAACGGATGAGAGGATGAGAGGATGAGAGGATAACGGATGAGAGGATGAGAGGATGAGAGGATGTGAGGATGAGAGGATAACGGATGAGAGGATGAGAGGATAACAGATGAGAGGATGAGAGGATGAGAGGATGAGAGGATAACGGATGAGAGGATGAGAGGATGAGAGGATGAGAGGATAACAGATGAGAGGATGAGAGGATAACAGATGAGAGGATGAGAGGATGAGAGGATGAGAGGATAACAGATGAGAGGATGAGAGGATGAGAGGATGAGAGGATAACAGATGAGAGGATGAGAGGATGAGAGGATGAGAGGATAACAGATGAGAGGATGAGAGGATGAGAGGATGAGAGGATAACGGATGAGAGGATGAGTGGATGAGAGGATGAGAGGATGAGAGGATAACAGATGAGAGGATGAGAGGATAACAGATGAGAGGATGAGAGGATGAGAGGATGAGAGGATAACGGATGAGAGGATGAGAGGATGAGAGGATAACAGATGAGAGGATGAGAGGATAACAGATGAGAGGATGAGAGGATGAGAGGATGAGAGGATGAGAGGATAACGGATGAGGGTGAGAGGATGAGAGGATGAGAGGATAACGGATGAGAGGATGAGAGGATGAGAGGATGAGAGGATAACGGATGTGAGGATAACGGATGAGAGGATGAGAGGATGAGAGGATGAGAGGATAACAGATGAGAGGATGAGAGGATAACGGATGAGAGGATGAGAGGATGAGAGGATGAGAGGATAACGGATGTGAGGATAACAGATGAGAGGATGAGAGGATGAGAGGATCTTCATTGATCCCACAATGCAGCATCAAAACAAAACAAGGCATTGAAATGAAACATCTGATGCAAAGTGATCCACTCCTATCATATAGAAATACCAATACTAGGGTTTCTTTCCAAATATCGCAGCCCTCTTCCATCTTGATATAGATTTCAGTACAACATGAGCTTTATTTGTTCCTCTCTTATTTGTTCCTCTCTTGAGAATAAATGAACCTGATTTTACTCTCTGATGTCTCGTTTCCTCGCAGGCGAAGTGTGTGTGGAAGCATCCTCCAGGAGACGAGATCTACAGGAAGGGAAACATCTCCGTGTTCGAGGTGGACGGGAAGAAGAACAAGGTGAAAGATCAGATTCAAAGTCCATCGTTAGCAGATTACCTAAGGACTCTACAGAAATGAAGATTTGAGAAATCTAGTTCATTTTGTAAACTACTTCTTTTTAGAAAAATCCCTTTACTTTAAACGGAGAAACTACATTTTTGTAGGAGAGAGGAAGGAGAGGGGAGAGAGGAAGGAGAGGGGAGAGAGAGGAGAGGAGAGAGAGAGGAGAGAGGAAGGAGAGAGGAGAGGGGAGAGAGAGAGAGGAGAGAGGAGAGAAGAGAGAGAGGGGAGAGAGAGGAGAGAGGAAGGAGAGAGGAGAGAGGAGAGGAAGGAGAGAGGAGAGAGGGGAGAGAGAGGAGAGAGGAAGGAGAGAGGAGAGGAAGGAGAGGGGGGAGAGAGAGGAGAGAGAGGAGAGAGGAGAGAGGAAGGAGAGGAAGGAGAGAGGAGAGGAAGGAGAGAGGAGAGAGGAAGGAGAGAGGAGAGAGGAAGGAGGAGGAAGGAGAGAGGAAGGAGAGAGGAGAGAGGAAGGAGAGAGGAGAGAGGAAGGAGAGAGAGAGGAGGGATTGAGAGAGGGGGGAGAGAGGGGAGAGAGAGAGGAGGGAGAGAGGAGAGGAGAGAGAGAGAGGACAGGAGAAGGAGAACATTTAAAAAAGAATAGTCATAAAACACCAATATTTTCACCAATTTGATTTAATTATCAAACAATAACATTTCCTCAAAAAAATAACAACATTTCCCGAAATCCATTTTTTTTACTTAAGAAGAAAAAACTTCATTTTAAAAATCACTTCATATTTCCCAAAAACATCATTTCGAGAAAAAGTCATTTTCAAATGTCTTAAAGGCCCCATGTCGTGCTGTTCTGGTTCTGACCCGTCCCCTTGGTATGAAGGTTTTCCTGCATGTGAACGGTCTGCAGTCACAAACCCTCAAAGTGCACCCTGTAGGGAGTAAAACTCTACCACAGAGAAGACCTGTCTCTGCTGCCCCAGAACGCCTCGTTGGACATTTCTCTTTTTCTTCCTGGGTACAGTGACGTGACCATACCCAAATGGACCCATTAGTCCAAATGGACCAATCCGTGGAGCCGTTACGTTACGTCCGCGGAGCCGTTACTTTACACACACTCAATATTTTCTCAGCTGCAGCTCCGCGGATTTCTCCTCCCTGAGACGCGGCGAGGCTGTGAGTCGGTGTGTGAGCACACACACAAACTCCCAGCCAGGCTGCGGGTGTGTGTGTGTGTTCGGGCTGGTTTTGGGCTGTGTCTCGCTGTCTCGCGAGTGTGTAACAACACTCCTTAGCGGATTCCGACTTCCATGGCCACCGTCCTGCTGTCTATATCGACCAACACCTTTTCTGGGGTCTGATGAGCGTCGGCATCGGGCGCCTTAACCCGGCGTTCGGTTCAGCCCGCAGTGCCAGTTCTGCTTACCAACAGTGGCCCACTAGGCGGCTCGCATTCCACGCCCGGCTCCAAGCCAGCGAGCCGGGCTTCTTACCCATTTAAAGTTTGAGAATAGGTTGAGATCGTTTCGGCCCCAAGACCTCTAATCATTCGCTTTACCAGATAAAACTGCGAGCTCCACTGGGCTCACAGGGAGGGGGGGGCAGGAGCTCCAACAAGCCGTGTAGCACAGAGAGTGAATACACATACTATACAGAGATGCTGTATGAGAAACCAATGTGAGTTTGGAACATTGAACGATGTAAATCTATTCTAGTAGACCTCAACAATGGAACTATGATCAGTAGAAATGGCCATGACATGGGACCTTTAACATCACCTAATTTCTCTATATTTATTTCATTTTGAAATAATCACCTTACCGTTTAAAATGACTACATTTTTGAGAAATATAATTATTCCCAAAAATGACTTTATCGAAAAACACCCCAAAAAATGAATATTCCAAAAATATAAAATATAAAAATCACCTTTAAAAAAAACTGAATTTAACTTCTTTTTTACAAAAATTACCAAACTTTCTTAAAAAAAATCACAATTATTTTCATACATTTTGCAAAAACGTCTCACGCAGCGTCCACACGGCAGCGTGCGTTGAAGCTTGCCGGTGGGCGTGTCTGGCGTGCGACCAACAACCAATCACATGAATCTCCCGCCCCGGACACACAAGCACGCGGTTTGATTGGCTAGAGCGTGTACTGGCATACGATTTGATTGGCTGGCGCTTCCGTCGACGCTTGAAAAGTTGAACTTTTCTCAACTTTCGAAGCGAGCAACGCGAGCAAAGCGAACCACAATGCAGTTCGGCAAAGCGTGACGTCACCCCATTCAAAGTGAAGCGTCTCCGTTGAAGCACGCGATGGAGCCGTGTGGACGGGCCGTTATGTTTCCAAAAATGACCTAATTTTCAGAAAATCGTTAAATTTGAATTTTTCAAAACTAAATATATGTGGCATGAAAATAGTTACCAGAAAACAAAGTGCTCCATGAATAACAGGAGAGTCCAACAGTTTCAAACTGAAATGTAAAAGTCGTTTTGCCGAAATATGCTACTCGCACCTACAATTACTTTAAAGAAATCTCAATAAACTGGCGAGCCATGATGATGATTTCATGAATATCTATTTAGTTTTTACATTTGTTTTAGTTCTAAATTCAGTCTGAATCTCTTTTTAGACTCAAAGGGGTCGGGAAATATGTTAAAATGTCCAAACCAGTGTGTGTGTGTGTGTGTGTGTGTGTGTGTGTGTGTGTGTGTGTGTGTGTGTGTGTGTGTGTGTGTGTGTGTGTGTGTGTGTGTGTGTGTGTGTGTGTGTGTGTGTGGTGTGTGTGTGTGTGTGTGTGTGTGTGTGTGACAGTGTGAGCGTTAAGGAGAGGTGACGCTACCTTCAAGTCCTTTTAGTTTGATGTTTGTTCGGTAAAAACCTGCACTTTATCCTTGTTTTTTTGTAGTGTTTCCTCTTTAAAACCAGTTTAACACCAATGGTTTCCCCTGAATATAATCCTCCCGTAGTTAATGAGATAGAGATCACACACACACACACACACACTGCTGGAGGGGATTTATGGAGAAACCCAGAGAAGTTTACAAAAGGCAGTGATAGAAAGTAACCACTTTTACTCAAATACTGAACTGAGCTTTGAGGTACTTCACTTGTGTATATCCTTTTTGACAGATTTAATTACTAGCTACAGTTACAATAATCAAAGTCAGTCAAAGTCAACTTTATTGTCAATCTTTCAGTTTGCGTGTACAGACAGAGAGATCGAAATACCGTTTCCCACAATCCCGAATACAAAGAAATACAAATATATATAAAGATATGTATAAAATCCTACTTTATTTCCCGTGAACTGTGGATGTGTGTTCCAGATCTACTGTCAGAACCTGTGTCTGCTGGCGAAGCTCTTCCTGGATCACAAGACTCTTTATTACGACGTGGAGCCGTTTCTGTTCTACGCCATGACAGAATCCGACTCGACGGGCTGCCACCTGGTGGGGTACTTCTCCAAGGTGAGAGACCTGCCAGCACTTTCACTCAGGAGAGGACTGGAGGGACATTAACTACTTGAATACTGAATACTGGAATATTTGTAATCGTATAGAGATAATAATAGAGAAGACAACATATTTGTCTTGACCTGACATTTTAAAAATCATTAAATATATAAAATACACTGAATTTCCGAACTCTTGATTGAAAGATTTCACCACGTTTTCAAAAAAAAATCACATTTTATTTTTTATAAAATCAACTTATTTTTCAAAAGTTACCTAATTATCGAAATCTCACCTTATTTTAAGAAATACAAGATTTAAAGAAATGACCATATTTTCCCCCAAAAGTTACTTAGTTTCTGAAAACTCAGCCAACTTTTCCAAAAATCTTTACATTTGAAAGAAATACATTTTCCAGACAATTTTTTTTAACTTTTGTTTCCAAAAATAACAATTTCCCAAAAATATTTTCAAAAAATGTACAATTATTTTTTCTTTCAATTAACTCTATTTTTGAAAAATGACCTCACTTTTACAAATATATGCTGGTACAGCTCTGGAAAACATTAAGAGACCTCTCCAGATGTTTCTTAAATCTCAATCCGTCATGTAGACGAACCCCTGAATTCAAACTCAGAGAAATGCTGTCAGTAGTTTGAAGAATAACAACTCAAACACTAATCTATACATAGTAAAAACAGAGAAGCTGATAATGAAGTGGTGTCTTAATCTTTTCCCAGAGCTGTGTGTGTGTGTGTCTGTTACCTTTTTAGATAAAGAGTTTGTTTTATCATTTCCAAAGGTCAGGTGAATATCTGTTCGGGAACAAAGAGGTGGAAAAATAGCACAGAAGTTAAAAAGGAAAGATGGATAATTTGTATATCAGAATGATGTTTTTCTACAGCAGCTACTTGATGCACTGATATTAACTCTACTCGTCTTTTTCTTTTACAATTGATTACATATGGAGGGAATTTTTCTGCACAATGACTGTTTTTACCTTAGAGTACATTTTGCTAATAGTACAATTGTTTTAAGTGAGATTTGATGATGTGACTTTGACTTTTTGGACAGTAAGGTGTTGGCTTCTTGACGTGAGTAAAGGATGGGAATACTTCCTCCTCCTCAGCTGATATTAACCCTAAAGAACAGCTGATCTCTTGTGTTTCTGTGTTTGTGTTCCCTCTCTGCAGGAGAAGAACTCCTTCCTGAACTACAACGTGTCGTGTATCCTCACCATGCCTCAGTACATGAGGCAGGGCTACGGCAAGATGCTCATCGACTTCAGTGAGTGTGTGTGTGTGTGTGTGTGTGACTGTGTGTGTGTGTGTGTGTGTCTGTGTGTGTGACTGTGTGACTGTGTGTGTGTGTGTGTGTGTGTGTGTGTGTGTGTGTTCAGATTTAGGAGGCACTCACACACTCTTATTGTATTTTTATTAAAGTCATTCATTTCCTACTTTGTTTTCTCCGTATCTTATCTACATTTCCTCAGAGGGAGAAGACGATGCTTAAGAAGTACTTTATTGATCCCAATTCGGTAAATGTTTGCGTTGCAGCAGAAAAAAAAGACAAGGAATTGTACATTGGAGAAATAAAAAAACTAGAAATGAACAATCCAAAATGTAAACGTCTCAAATAGAAATAAAATAGCATTAAAAAAAATGTGAGAAAGGAACACTGGTTATCAGAGTCTACCCCTGTACCATCTTGAACCCAAATACCTGTACTTTCTACTTCTCACATGTTGAACCCAAATACCTGTACTTTCTACTTCTTACATTTTGAACCCAAATACCTGTACTTTCTACTTCTTCCATGTTGAACCCAAATACCTGTACTTTCTACTTCTTCCATGTTGAACTCAAATACCTGTACTTTCTACTTCTTCCATGTTGAACCCAAATACCTGAACTTTCTACTTCTTCCATGTTCCAAACAGGCTGGTTCCTTTAGTTTGAATGTGTGTTTGGTGGCGTGATCATTATTATTTAGAGTCATTGCGTGCCTATTGATTTGAACACGATCCGTGTATCCATCATTTCCTGGTCTTCTCTAAAGAAGAGGGACCAATGAAAACGTTGTCATGTTGCCGTTGTTCAGCATGGAAACATTCATTAGCTAACAATGACATTATTGTTCTATTCATATAAAGGGAGGTCAGGTACTCTTTAAAACAGCTGCTAGTTATGGGTACTTTTTACTGAAGTACATTTCAAAGCCCTCTTTACTTTTACTTGAGTAAAGAAGTTTAGTCAGTACTTCTACTTTCACCAGAGCATTTTTAACAGTAACAAATTTACAGTAAGAAAATATAAGCTTAAGAAGGAGTGTTCCAATTAAAGACTTCCATCTTGTGTGTGTTTCAGGCTACCTGCTGTCGAAGGTGGAGGAGAAGGTGGGCTCTCCTGAGAGACCGCTCTCTGACCTCGGACTCATCAGCTATAGAAGCTACTGGAAGGAAGTTCTGCTGAGATACCTGCACGACTTCCAGGGGAAAGAGATCTCCATCAAAGGTCAGGACTCTTTAAAGTAGAGACACTAAATACTGATATACACCTGACCATCAGCAGGAGAGGACTCTTTAAAGTAGAGACACTACATACTGATATACACCTGAACATCAGCAGGAGAGGACTCTTTAAAGTAGAGACACTACATACTGATATACACCTGAACATCAGCAGGATGGGACTCTTTAAAGTAGAGACACTACATACTGATATACACCTGAATATCAGCAGGAGAGGACTCTTTAAAGTAGAGACACTACATACTGATATACACCTGAACATCAGCAGGAGAGGACTCTTTAAAGTAGAGACACTACATACTGATATACACCTGAACATCAGCAGGAGAGGACTCTTTAAAGTAGAGACACTACATACTGATATACACCTGAACATCAGCAGGATGGGACTCTTTAAAGTAGAGACACTACATACTGATATACACCTGAACATCAGCAGGAGAGGACTCTTTAAAGTAGAGACACTACATACTGATATACACCTGAACATCAGCAGGAGAGGACTCTTTAAAGTAGAGACACTACATACTGATATACACCTGAACATCAGCAGGAGAGGACTCTTTAAAGTAGAGACACTACATACTGATATACACCTGAACATCAGCAGGATGGGACTCTTTAAAGTAGAGACACTACATACTGATATACACCTGAACATCAGCAAGAGAGGACTCTTTAAAGTAGAGACACTACATACTGATATACACCTGCACATCAGCAGGAGAGGACTCTTTAAAGTAGAGACACTACATACTGATATACACCTGGACATCAGCAGGAGAGGACTCTTTAAAGTAGAGACACTACATACTGAAATACACCTGAACATCAGCAGGAGAGGACTCTTTAAAGTAGAGACACTACATACTGATATACACCTGAACATTAGCAGGATGGGACTCTTTAAAGTAGAGACACTACATACTGATATACACCTGAACATCAGCAGGAGAGGACTCTTTAAAGTAGAGACACTACATACTCATATACACCTGAACATTAGCAGGAGAGGACTCTTTAAAGTAGAGACACTACATACTGATATACACTTGAACATCAGCAGGAGAGGACTCTTTAAAGTAGAGACACTACTGATATACACCTGAACATCAGCAGGAGAGGACTCTTTAAAGTAGAGACACTACATACTGATATACCTCTTTAATATATGCACGCATGTGTGTCTCTGCCTTTGTGAATGTAACAAATAACTGTTTCATTCGATTCAGAAACATCTTTTTGTCACACTATAAAGAGGTATCAGTAGAAATCTTTAGATATCGTTCAGACAAACTGTGAGTACTTCAGTCGTAACACTCTGTTCGCCTCATAGTTTAAAACTTTTTATGAATGCAGACAGATCCTCTCGCTGCTCAGACTCTTCTTCATTCAGAATCTGCCCTCGATTCTGTCTTTCTCTGCAGAGATTATTAAACATCAGGATCTTTTGATTACTTATTATTTCCATGAAGAGCCTCGCTGTGCTCGTTCTGCAGAAACAGTTTCATGGTGTTTCAGCTGCAGAGAAACAGCCGAGCTTCAACAATGATTTTAAGCAAAAGACACACAAATATCCCTGTGATTTGTATGTTTTTTTAATCATCCACGCGTGAGGTTGACTCGACTTCTTAGTGTTTTTTAGGGACTCCTCGTGCAGGACATATTAACTCATGCTCACAAAGGTGAAGGGAATATCGATGCCATGAGTATTGTGTTTTATTGCTGTGTGATACTGTGACGATTCGGCACAGTATTTAGTGTTTAATCAGTAGTTTACGTGCACAGATTCATGATACTCTGTGCAGAGGTGGGAAGTAGTGGAGTACAAATACTTCGTTACTGTACTTAAGTACATGTTTCTGGTATCAGTACTTTACTCCACTACTTACTTTTCTGACCACTTTTTACTTTGACTTCTTACATTTTGAACCCAAATACCTGTACTTTCTACTTCTTACATTTTGAACCCAAATACCTGTACTTTCTACTTCTTACATTTCTAACCCAAATACCTGAACTTTCTACTTCTTACATGTTGAACACAAATACCTGTACTTTCTACTTCTTACATGTTGAACCCAAATACCTGTACTTTCTACTTCTTACATGTTGAACCCAAATACCTGTACTTTCTACTTCTTACATGTTGAACCCAAATACCTGAACTTTCTACTTCTTACATGTTGAACCCAAATACCTGTACTTTCTACTTCTTACATTTTGAACCCAAATACCTGTACTTTCTACTTCTTACATGTTGAACCCAAATACCTGTACTTTCTACTTCTTACATTTTGAACCCAAATACCTGTACTTTCTACTTCTTACATTTCTAACCCAAATACCTGTACTTTCTACTTCTTACATGTTGAACACAAATACCTGTACTTTCTACTTCTACATGTTGAACCAAATACCTGTACTTTCTACTTCTTACATGTTGAACCCAAATACCTGTACTTTCTACTTCTTACATGTTGAACCCAAATACCTGTACTTTCTACTTCTTCCATGTTCCAAACAGGCTGGTTCCTTTAGTCTGAATGTGTGTTTGGTGGCGTGATCATTATTATTTAGAGTCATTGCGTGCCTATTGATTTGAACACGATCCGTGTATCCATCATTTCCTGGTCTTCTCTAAAGAAGAGGGACCAATGAAAACGTTGTCATGTTGCCGTTGTTCAGCATGGAAACATTCATTAGCTAACAATGACATTATTGTTCTATTAATATAAAGGGAGGTCAGGTACTCTTTAAAACAGCTGCTAGTTATGGGTACTTTTTACTGAAGTACATTTCAAAGCCTCTTCACTTTTACTTGAGTGAAGAAGTTTAGTCAGTACTTCTACTTTCACCAGAGCATTTTTAAACACGAGTATCTATACTTCTACCTGAGTAAAGGATGTGTGAACTTTTGCCACCTCTGACTCTCTCTGTTTCCTCTCTGTCTCTCAGAGATCAGTCAGGAGACGGCGGTGAACCCGGTGGATATCGTCAGCACTCTGCAGTCTCTCCAGATGCTCAAATACTGGAAGGGAAAACACCTGGTGTTAAAGAGACAGGTAGGAGACACTCATTCGACTTTTAATTTATTTATTTTTTCAAAAAATTATTACTTTCTTTTTTTTTTATACCTGTTTTTAAAGTGACTTAATTTTCGAAAGTCACTTTAAAAAAAAAACATTCTAAAATCATTAAAAAAATGCTTAATTTTCTAGAAATGCTTGATTTAATAAAAAATAAAATAAATAAATTACCTAACTGCAAATTTTACAAAAATAACGTTTTTTTGAAAAATTACCTCATTTTTTTTAAACAAACTCATTTTGAAAAATATTCAATATTTAAGAAAAATGTAATTTCCGAATAAAAAGCTTAATTTAAAAAAAGAACACCTAATTATAAAAAAGATCTCCAAACTTTTTCCAAAAACGTACATTTTAGAAAAAAACGGAATAAAAATAAAACGGAATTTTGGAAAAATCACTTCGCTTTTCAAAAATATATAATTTCCAAAACTTACACATTTTCAAACATTTCTTAATTTCCTGTCTCTCTGTAGGACCTCATCGACGACTGGAAGGCGAGGGAGACGAAGCGCGGAAACAGCAAGACCATCGAACCCAAAGCCTTAAAGTGGACGCCGCCTAAAGGGACATAGAGGATCCTTTCACACTGAAAACACACACACACACACACACACACACACACACACACACACACACACACACACACACTCACTCCTGTAAAAACGCTTCATCAGCTTCAGCAGAGTCTCTGGGTTCAGCAGCCACCGTCACAGCTCAGAAATCTAAAAAACACAAGGACATTTGTTGGAAGATGTGCATTAATCTGCACCTAAAACACGACTGAATGATCAGAAATGTGTATTCAATGTTTAAGACGTCGCTTTGTGTAACATCTCACTAAAGGATGAACAAAGAGTGATGTTGATGTGATGTGTGAATACAGGATCACCCTCATCTGTTTCCTGCAGAGTGAGTAATGTGTGTCTGCACCAGGCTCTCCCTCTAATCCAATCAGCAGCGACCTGTATCGAACCGGTGCCGCTTTTCATTTTGTTCTCCAGACGTTCGGACACAAAGCAGGTCGGCTGCTCGTTGACTCATGCAATGCATCATGGGAGACGCAGACGAGCGGGCCGTGATTTCATCAACGCATAATGTTTGTGGAAATAGCAGCCAGGAGCTCGAGTGGCAAAAAAAATGAATAGAGCCATGAAGTAATGAGTCCTAAAACCAGACATGAGTCAGCATTTAATCACTTTCTGCCTGAAATAAGGTGTGTGGTTAGCACAAGCTGAAGAGATTAAAATACGTCAGTAAATACTCCACTGGTGAATTAAAAACTACGGTTGTTAACAAGTGTCTAAATGAGACGACTAAACGTCATCACGCCCAACATTAGCTGCCTTTAGCTTAGCGTCGGTGACGTGAAGTCAAGTGACCGTGCTGTAGTTCCTTTATAGAGGCTAATGTTGGGCTATAAAGGAACTACAGCACGGTCACATGACTTCACGTCACCACCGCTAAGCTAAAGGCGGCTAATGTTGGGCTTTAAAGGAACTACAGCACGGTCACATGACTTCACGCCACCACCGCTAAGCTAAAGGAGGCTAATGTTGGGCTATAAAGGAACTACAGCACGGTCACAGGACTTCACGTCACCACCGCTAAGCTAAAGGCGGCTAATGTTAGGCTATAGCTAAAGGAACTAAAGTGGTAAAATGCTGACTAATTTCAAGGTTGTAGGACTCATTCCTTCAAAACCACCAAGTCTCCTCCAACATACAATATAGTGAACATAGAACAGTGACTTTTCTGAGTCTCATAATGGCTGCTTGAACCCAGAGCTAATCAATGACTCAGCACGCACATGGTGTCCAGTATTTAATCAATCCCAGTTAGTCAGGAAGCTATAGCTGCCATTGGACCTGGTGTGTAATCTAATGTCCGTCTGCCCGTCTGTTCATGTGTTTTATGAGGTCTGCAGTTTGTTCTGAAGGGAGATCTCTCACACATGTTCTCTGGTTGTTAAATAATATTTTATACTTTTTCTACCTCTTACTGAAGGTTTACCACTGTATCAAAGTTAATGTTAAGCTTCTTTACCCCCACTTTTTATTCGGTTTTAACAATTGTTTTTACTAGATTTCTAAATATATGCTATTTATATTCTTAAAATATATATGTTAAGTCTGCTAGAGGAATGTGTACTCTATAGGACCGGCGTTGTGTGAATATAAATATTTATCGCAAATGTTTAAGTTAATGTTTTTATACGGTGGCCGACAACGTAGGAGGGAAAACGTGCAGCAACTTCAGATTTAGGAACACAAATGACAACACGAGTACACGAACATTTGTGTTTTTATATCGTTTCTGAAGCTGCAGTTCGTTTCTCCTGATGGAAGAGATTTGTCCGCTGTCAGCCACCGTACTTTAAGGTACCGGAGAAAAACACACAGTTTATCTCCTGTATTTAAAAAGTGACAATTGATTAGATTTTTGTCACTATTTTAGTTTGTAGATCTCTGGCTCGGCAGCATCTTCGTTTCATTATCTGTCCCTTTTGGAAAACACTTTATTTCTCTGACAATCTTTGTATTTATTGATTTAAAACCTTAACCCGGTTTTAAGATGTGTTAAAGGAGTGTTTTGGGAAATGTGCGTATTTATTTTGTATTGCAGAGTTCAGATAAATACCACAATGCAGATTTACTCGGTACGGTTTAGGGTTGAATGGTCTGTGGTTAAAACAAGCAGAAGAGATTAAAATACGTCAGTAAAATCCCACCGGTGAATTAAAAACTACGGCTGCTAACAAGTGTCTAAAAGAGACGACTAAACGTCATCACGCCCAACATTAGCCTCCTCTAGCTTAAATACCACAATGCAGATTCTCGGTACGGTTTAGGGTACTTTTACTTTGGTTTTCTGCCAATGTTTGCATCTACTCTACTACAATTCAAAGCTAAATATTGTACTTTATTAACTTAAAGACAATAGCTTTAGTTATTGTCTACATGTGCATAAAGACACATAAAATAAGATGATTTGGTATAAATTAAATTAGCAAAGAACAGCTTGTTCATTACTGGCATAAACATTAAAGTAATTGTCTTAGTATATATATGTTATGATGAAGTGGTAATTAATTGGCATCTATACCAGTTAAGTAATTACCGCTTGAGTTTTCTGTGTGTTATTTAGTTAATTTGACCAGTTTATGTAATGGTTTTTAATGTTAGATGATTAAGGGATCATTAATTGGCATCTATCGAACATTTGCAGAAAAATAAATAAGTATATTTCCCCCCAAAAATGTAATATTCCTTTAAAAAGAGGGACGAGTCTGGGCAGCAGCTGGCTGTGAAATTGGAGGTGGAAGCTGTCGGATGAAATCCTCTGAGTGTTTTGTCACATGTGAAAACATCTTTGCTTACAGCCCAGAGTTATGTGTGCTCTCCTGCTTTTCACAGTTTAAAAAAGCCCTTTCCATCTGATGAAGACATTTCTTTGTGTCTTGTTTTATATAATAATGTTTTCTATATTTCCTGTCACGCTGTTGTTGTTTCCCCTTCTCTTCGTGTGGCTTTTGCAGTCACATCTTCCATCTAAAACCAACACAAACAGGCCAAACATTTAAATAATTAGCTGTCAAATTATACTTTTAGCACCTTTTCTCAATGAACCTCTCTGACGACGCATTTAGAGTTGCTTATTCTTAAGTGGATTAACAGCAAAGTGCACTTTTAGTGAAAGAAATCCGTCATGAACACACTTTAATATTGATGTTCCTGAATGCCTTTTGTACTTTTTTGTGCTTTTGCGGCGTTGAAATTATGAAATGGAGTATGACGGAGTGGTTCAAATATGATTTTCTGACTGAAATTGGACAACAGTTACAACCAGAGGTGGAAACAGTAAGAGTATTTGAAGGATAAAGTCAAATACCTCCTTATACTTCACTACGTCATCACAGATCATCTTTGTAAACCTGTTTTTGTTTGTTTCTCTTGTTTATCACAGATCCAGTGGCAGCTACATCTTTCTGTTTGTTAACAGCTGCAGAGATTCACTGTTTCACCCCAGTGACCTGCAGTAATAAGACATGTAATAAAACCGACACAAAACAGTAGCGTGGCGTCAAAATGTAGCTCAGTCCTGCTTTTGTACGTGCTTCCCCACTTCCTTCCTGTTCAATAAACGCTAATGGTGAAACTAAAGTTTGTAGTGTCTACTTTAAAGAGTCCTCTCCTGCTGATGTTCAGGTGTATATCAGTACGTAGTGTCTCTACTTTAAAGAGTCCTCTCCTGCTGATGTTCAGGTGTATATCAGTATGTAGTGTCTCTACTTTAAAGAGTCCTTCCTGCTGATGTTCAGGTGTATATTAGTACGTAGTGTCTCTACTTTAAAGAGTCCTCTCCTGCTGATGTTCAGGTGTATATCAGTAGTGTCTCTACTTTAAAGAGTCATCTCCTGCTGATGTTCAGGTGTATATCAGTATGTAGTGTCTCTACTTTAAAGAGTCCTCTCCTGCTGATGTTCAGGTGTATATCAGTATGTAGTGTCTCTACTTTAAAGAGTCCT
>CM062277.1:3336838-3341838 GCA_031216635.1 Dissostichus eleginoides
GAGCAAAACGCCCGCGAGCTTCAGAGCCTCCATCCTCTCAGGCTGCAGATCAGACGAAACACAGAAAAGCGGGCACGGTTTTTACGCATGTACGTGCCAAACAACACCTGTCCCTGAATATATATATATATATATATATATGTGTGTGTGTGTTTGGTGTGGGAGTGTGTGAGTGCAGCTCTTATAAAGACCCTCTGTTTGCTCCTCCCCCCCCCCCTCAAACCTCATATGAAATATTGTTTTATTGTGTGACTCGTGATGAATGAACTTCGTCATATCTAAAGCAAACTTCCACTTCCGGTGGATGATGCAGGTGTTGCTCACATGATTAAAGAGCTCATTAAACAGCAGCATGTGATGTGTATTAACACAGAGAAACATATTGTAGACAGAGAAGTACTCCGAGTCTTTACTTTGGTCGAATAGGTTTCTGGATTAAGTCATAAACTCATTTAACTTCCCCTCATTTTCTACATTTCTGGGACTCTGGGAAAAATAAAATTACTTTAGCACAAAAAGGGCGGCACAATTAATCAAAAATGTTAAGAAATGCTGTATTTGTCTTCACTTCACGTCCTGTAATTTCTATATCACTAATAAAAAATTAAATAAACTACGGTGCCCAACAGGTAAACGTGCTACAACGGCCTAACTCTTCGATCAGTAGAAACACGCTGCAGCTTCAGAAAGGATGCAGATATAGAAACCCACATGTTCCACATGAAGAAACATCTTCAGCACCTTGACAACACATGCAGCGTTTAGAGAACATTCAGCAACTTGACAACACATGCAGCATTTAGAGAACATTCAGCAACTTGACATCACATGCAGCGTTTAGAGAACATTCAGCAACTTGACATCACATGCAGCGTTTAGAGAACATTCAGCAACTTGACATCACATGCAGCGTTTAGAGAACATTCAGCAACTTGACATCACATGCAGCATTTAGAGAACATTCAGCAACTTGACATCACATGCAGCGTTTAGAGAACATTCAGCAACTTGACAACACATGCGTAGCGTTTACTAAAAGCTGCAGAAACCAAACGCTGAAGAAGCTCAAACACAACGGACACCAGGGGCTGGAGACCAGGGGACACTAAAGAGTGAAGCACACAGCTGGAGACCAGGGGACACTAAAGAGTGACGCACACAGCTGGGAGACCAGGGGACACTAAAGAGTGACGCACAAAGCTGGAGACCAGGGGACACTAAAGAGTGACGCACACAGCTGGGAGACCAGGGGACACTAAAGAGTGACGCACACAGCTGGGAGACCAGGGGACACTAAAGAGTGACGCACACAGCTGGGAGACCAGGGGACACTAAAGAGTGAAGCACACAGCTGGAGACCAGGGGACACTAAAGAGTGACGCACAAAGCTGGGAGACCAGGGGACACTAAAGAGTGACGCACACATCTGGAGACCAGGGGACACTAAAGAGTGACGCACACAGCTGGGAGACCAGGGGACACTAAAGAGTGACGCACACAGCTGGGAGACCAGGGGACACTAAAGAGTGACGCACACAGCTGGACAACTGTCTCTGATTCATGGTCTTATTTTAACAATGTGATCACATGACTCCTGATGTTACTGCAGCTGTAAGCTAGCTAACTAACGTAACTAACCTCATTTTTTCATTTAAACTTTGATATATTAGTTTGCAGCGTTTGGTTTCTGCAGCTTTTAGTAAACGCTGTTGCTTCACGTGTACAGGAACATTTCATTTCCAATAATGATAGGTTCAGATATCCAGCAGCAGTATATGAAATCATGTTGTGCTTGTATTGAAGTAAGGTGTTGAATGCAGGACTTTGACTTGTCACAGAGTATTTCTACACTGAGGTTTTACTTTTTTTACTGTGTGTTTGAATTATGAAGGTGATAAACGTGCTTCACATCAAATCACAAATAATTCTGACATGTGTATATTTTCAATTCCAGACCCGCCGTCAGATGTAATCATGTTTTGTTTCTTCTTTACAGCTCGTGTCACTTTCTGCAGGGGCAATCTGATTTCCAGTCGTGATGTATTCATGCTTTATCTCTGCAGGTGGAGGAGCTCAGTGAATTGATGCTTTAGATAATCGCTGCAGAAACAAAGAGATCCTCCCAGCATGCACAGCTAGAGGAAATCTAAATGACAGTTAGCATAACAGACACTTTCTCCAATTAGCCAATTAGGGGACACTGTAATCATTTTGCACTCGGGTGTCCTTTATGAGTCACTAGACAGAGGATAATAGAATAATGCAGGGATGACGTATTTCTGTGTTGGACCCTGAAGGCAGCATCTCCCTGGTCAATATAGGATTTCTCCATGTGATTTTGCTAAGCTAAAGTTGGCTAATGTTGGGCTATAAAGGAACTACAGCAAGGTCACATGACTTCACCTCACCACAGCTAAGTTAAAGGCGGCTAATGTTGGGCTATAAAGGAACTACCACGGTCACATGACTTCACGTCACCACCGCTAAGCTAAAGGCGGCTAATGTTGGGCTATAAAGGAACTACAGCACGGTCACATGACTTCACGTCACCACCGCTAAGCTAAAGGTGGCTAATGTCGGGCTATAAAGGAACTCCAGCACGGTCACATGACTTCACGCCACTACCGCTAAGCTAAAGGTGGCTAATGTCGGGCTATAAAGGAACTACAGCACGGTCACATGACTTCACGTCACCACCGCTAAGCTAAAGGTGGCTAATGTTGGGCTATAAAGGAACTACAGCACGGTCACATGACTTCACGTCACCACCGCTAAGCTAAAGGTGGCTAATGTTGGGCTATAAAGGAACTACAGCACGGTCACATGACTTCACGTCACCACCGCTAAGCTAAACGCGGCTAATGTTGGGCTATAAAGGAACTACAGCACGGTCACATGACTTCACGTCACCACCGCTAAGCTAAAGGCGGCTAATATTGGGCTATAAAGGAACTACAGCACGGTCACATGACTTCACGTCACCACCGCTAAGCTAAAGGAGGCTAATGTTGGGCATGATGATGTTTAGTCGTCTCAATTAGACACTTGTTAGCAACCGTTTTTAAATCCACCTGTGGGGTATTTACTGACGTATTTTGTTGTAGAATTAAAATCTCTTCAGCTTGTGTTAACCACAGACTTTATTTCAGGATAACCAAAAACACATTCAGAAAAACATTGACCTCCAGACCGGGGACACAAAGTGATGAAATGCTTAGTTACGTGGTGTTTGATCAAATAAATATCCGTAGTTATAGAAGCAGTGTGATTCGTGTGTGCATACGTTCGCCAAAGAACCAGTGATATGTTCCTCATCATCAATTATCTATAAATATATCCGAATGATAAATGATATCCTCTCTCAAACAGGAGCGTCTGTTCAGACTCTAATTGATATATTTAGCTGGTTCTGCGTCACGGAGCTGGCCCTCAATCAGTCACCTTTAACTGTGGTTATCAGGTGTTAAAGCACTCATTAGTCACTTATGTTCCACGTCTATAATCTAATGACAGAGGTTTAAATAAAGATGCAATCAGTCTCCTTTGACAATCAGGATCTATAGAGGGACAAAGGGACAAAGGGACAAAACAAATGTATTGGACAAATGCATTTTTGAAACCATCCAATATTTTCGTAGACATTTCACCCAAACCCACACATGTGAACGTCAATAGGGCGCTATAGAGGAAGTTGAGGGATGACCAAAATGAGTGTGTGTGTATGTGTGTGTGTGTGTATGTTTGTATGTGTGTGTGTGTGTGTATGTGTGTGTATGTGTGTGTGTATGTGTGTGTGTATGTGTGTGTGTGTGTGTATGTGTGTGTATGTGTGTGTATGTGTGTGCGTGTGTATGTGTGTGTATTGTGTGTGTGTGTGTGTGTGTGTGTGTGTGTGTGTGTGTGTGTGTGAACCTGAAACAAAACGTTAAAATGTGTCAGCTTGTGTTAACCACAGATCAGGATAACAACCAAAACACACTTAGAAAACCATTGACTTCCATGAAGGGATGAAATGCTGACTCATTCCCGGGTTTTAGGACTCATTCCTGCACCACTCTAAGTTTTGGGAGGGTAGGTGAATCTTTGCGTTAGACGTGGGTATAATCTGTGAGAGCAGGTGTGTGCGTGTGTGTGTGTATCCTGTATGAGACCGCCTGCCTTACTTCAGCACGCTTCACTGAACAGAGACACCGACTCATTACCTCCGTTATGTTTCTCCGTCCGACCATGAGGACTGAGTCACCGAGTTTAATTGTTGATATGAATGTTCATATGGAGGATTTAACATATCACACAGATCTTTTAATATGGAACTTCATTTGTTGACATTACATGTTTCCCTTGATGTTCCATAAACATAGGGGAACAGTAATAATTATATATGTAATAACATGTTTAAATCTTATTACCGACACAGACCTTGATGACATGTGTTAAGTAACACAACATACAAATCATTTAAATGTATTTTGCATTTCGCTCCTGGTTCCTCCTTTTGTTTATCATTGCTTTTATTTGTTACGTTAAAACCGTTAAAACCAGGTTTACAGCGAGGGAGCCGTTGTTACCAAACTAAATAGGAGGTATAACTCTGGCAGTCACCTCCTTCTCCAGGGATAAACACACACACATACACACACACACACACACACACACACAGGAAGGTTTGAAGTCAGGGTATTGCTCCTGTAAATCCTCCATCTCGTTAACTTCAGGGTGTAATTAGAACAGGTTTTAACACTATTGATGGCTTTTGGTACAGAATCATTTGTGCTATGTAATCGCTGGACGTTTGTTTTGTCTTTATTATCAGATGTTACTGCTCTCGCGCGGCGCAGCCTGAATGCAGCTGGAAAACAGGGAAAGATTCACCACATGAAATGAGAAGCAACTTCAATGAAACAATATATAATTTGGCACAAAGAGCTTCTCATTTCCAGCCAATTGTGCCTGCGTGAAATTACGACTGTAACTAAAAGATGCTATTAGCCATAGCTACC